>VUQG01010127.1:44593-62287 GCA_015106755.1 Etia nguti | reverse complement strand
GGTGAGCTCCATAAATGCTTTTACATTTTAAGGAAGCGCAGTAGTCATCTTCTGATAAGGTTGAAGGTTAGAATGCATTCAGGAGCTGTTGGAATTCGAAGCTGATCAGGGATGATCGGCTTCTCAACAGTGGTTTTTCTGTAAACAAACACCGTTAGAGCAAGTGTATATGACTGCACCATGTTACAGGAGCTAGCTGAGTTGCTGGAGGAGGAAAAGCTCGCCACGGTGCCGCTGCTAATCTTCGCCAACAAGCAGGACCTGATGACAGCCGCTCCAGCATCAGAGCTGGCAGAAAGCCTCTGTCTGCACACAATACGGGATCGCATGTGGCAGGTGCAGGCCTGCTCGGCGCTCACTGCAGAGGGGATTCAGGTAAGCACAGAAATGGACACAGTCTGCAAACGCAACATCGCACACACAGCGAGGGTTGCGACAGTTGCCTGCAGCCGCTTTCGGAACTCAGGGAATGCTGGGATTGACTGATTTTGCTCAATGTTTTTTTTTTTTAAACCTATCCTCGTATTAAAAAACAGGCTAGAGGGATTCTAGTTTTGTTTAAGTAAATCACATTACGATAAAATAGAATCATTTAACCTTGGGAAATTACTGTGTTATGGTAAATTTTTAAACACAACCTATACTAACTTTAGATAGCAAAATAAAATCAGTACATGTCATCTGGGTAAAATGACACAAAGGAAGCACATTAAAATAGAAATATGCAGAATAATTAATGAATACAAATCTAAATATAACACACTAAGAAGCTTGATGAGTAAAATCTAACAAATGAATCCAGTGATTGTGGTATGAGGTAGGAAAAACTTGGATATATGTTCTGTTTTGTGGCAATGGAGCAGAAACAGATGTTCAAGGAGGTGTTCCACTGCAGAGGGTGGTCTCGATTATCCATGATGGATAACACCTCATCTCCTCCTCCCCAACATACCCACAGTCATTTGGAAGACCTCAGCATCAGCTAATGAAGGAATCTAAAGAGTGTGCTGAATTCAAACAGAGAAAAGAGGAAAAAGAAGCAGATTACTTAAGATCCAGTATTCCTTTAATTACCATTATAAAACACACGCTTGTATAAGAAGATTTCCAGTCTGGGTGGATCAGTTATGTCATCTTTTTAAAGACTAAAGAAGCTCAGCGACTTTGTGATTTCATGTGCATTAAAATAGTTTGCTACTGCCAGTCTGCACGTTTCACATCACTGCTTTGCCTCAATTTCATGGGTGGGACGGTGATGTGTGGAGCGTGGAGTTTGCATGCTCTCCCTGTGCCTGCATGGGCTTTCTCGCATGTTCCTTACACCTAACACACACATGTGTTAGGCTAAGTGTTTTTTCCAAATCTGCAGTGTGTAAAGTAGATTGAGTGCTTGAAGTGTATAGGATAAAGTGCTGTATGACTGCGTGCTTAAAAATATGACTTGTTAGTGGCTTTGAGTAATCAGTAGCACAAAAGTCCTTGTAAGAAATGATGTTAAATGCATAAATAATAAATCACGACGGGTGTCTGGAAAATGTGATCAAACAGCAAAAAAATCACACAGTACTTCTGGAGATATATTTTGAATGTTATTTTTAGGTCCTCTTCATTTTCACTTCTCTAATTTTCCACAATTTTTTTTAATTTTTTTTTTTTTATAATTCTGTTTATTTATTTATGTTTTTTTCCAGGATGGGATGACCTGGGTTTGCAGAAATATAAAGTTTCGGAAGAAGCCATGAAAAATCGCATCTTGCACCTGGAATATCCAATGTTTCATGTTCAGGACAAGGAGACAACATTATGTGGTAATTCTTGAAGACACTTGTGTCTTTTTGTCCTTATGCGGCATCAAAATAATTAGTCACTGTCAGCACAGTTATCCAACACAACCCTCAACACTGTATTACATATCTTGAAATGTATATAATGTAAATAGGCTGTTTTATTTAAACTGTACACACCTTTTTTTATAATTAAACCATGTTAACTCAGTGTTTTGTAGACAATGATTTTTTAAAAATAAGCATTCGTTATGTTGTGCTATGGATTCATGAAAACTGAAGGTTTTGTAAGGCTGTAAGTCTCTTCAGTCAAAGCTAGAGGGCGATATGGTGCTAGTCTTGTCTATCAGAGCCTTATGCCAAATTATTACATCTCTTACTTTCTGTCTATGACAAAGCAAGGGGAAGGGCCTTGATGTTGGTGGTGCAGTGTGTGTGTGTTTGGGCAGGTTGGGGGTATAATAAGCTGTAAGGACTAAAGTTTTTCATTCATCCAGTCACATTCTAACAGAACTCAAACCACAGACAGGAATAAACAGCCAAAACGTAACTGAACTGACCGCTTACTCACAATATTCAGACACAGGCACCACAAAAATTAAACCTCTGCCCCGTGACACATCAGGCGCACACACAATTAAGCAAATTAATTATGAAGCCATTAAAAAGTATGCCAGTTGTGCAAGTCTCTAAAGAATCTGTCCGAATATTTTACTCGGCCCAAAAGCCAAATTTGCGCAGCGTACAACACAGTCATGTACCCTTCTACAGCAAAGGTAGCAGTGTGAAATACCTGCTTAATAATAATGTTTAATTGCTCTTCAGCAGCTAACAATAGGCCAAAAGGTTACCTTCATCAGAGTGTGCTGATATAATGCTCCAAATGTGACTTGGTGCTCAAAGGTTTAGGCGATAAAAGCTCATGATGGACACTGAGGAGATGTTGTTCGAAATGTCTGTAATGGCATTCATCGGGGACCTGAGTCTCTTCTGCATCATGGTAACCATGTCTTTAACTGCAGCCTGGAGAATGATTACTCAGATGAGGCCAAGAGGGATAATTCCAGGAGTTTTCAGGGGGATGAAACTCCTTTTAGGCTCTTTTTGTCAGCTGGTAGTTAAAAAAAAATGTCTCTGCACATTTTATGATAGCTGATAGCTCACTTTGAAATGCACCATTTGTAACTATTAGTGACTTCTGTTTAAAGTAATTTGACCATGATGCTAGGTGTTATTTTTATTATTGTTACCTTTGTTTTACCAGGAAGTCCCACTGAGATCTTAATCTCTTTTAAAAGAGAAACCTGGCAAAGACAGCACTCATACAAACTCCGAACAAAAGTCAACAGAAGTCTCCTTTACTGGACCTTATTATGCTTTTAAAGTCACCAATATTTAAAGAAGTTCAGATATTTCTCGAAATAAACCAATTACAGCAGGAATAGTGTGTAAAGTGTTTTGACACTTGTATTTTTTTGCATTAAGGTGGGGGTGCGATGACGTCTGCCTTTTGCGGGTGGGGGGTGGGGCTTCTGCTTCCCACGGCCTTGACCAGTGATGTTGCATCCTTTGCCATGTTTGATTTGTCGCTTACATAATTTTTTTTCTTCATGGAATGTTCTACAAAAAGTGTGCTTTAAATGTCTTGTTTTGTCACAGCGCTGCCGCGGTCAGGTACGGAAGCTCTACATCATGAGCAAAATGACCATAAAACACGCACGGCTGTGTCTGCACACAGGAAACAGACCTCAACACATCTCTCTTGCATATGCAATAAACCATACAGAAACACCTTGGCCATTCAATTACTCAACTTCTCACCTTGTTCACCATGATTTACCACAAGGCAATTGCATTTTCTGTCTATTTTTCTTTTTTGTCTTCTGCAGCACATTTGCCACAAACCCCACTAATCTGAACTGGATGAGTGCTCCACTGTGGTCCTATAGGGCATTTACATACAAACCTTTTCTAGGACTAATAGCTCTCTCCAATACAATTTGCATTTATATAGCCCCCTTCATACCCAACATGATTTGGCACCTTTGCCCATGATAAAAATAAACCTCCTCCTTTGGCCTTGAGTTACTGCCCTGCTGCCGGTTGTGTGTGTGTGCACTTGTGTGTCCCTCAACATATACAGGGTTGGCTGATTTTAATATGCCAAAGCTGCTTGGTCGTCAGATGGAGACTGAAACAAGTGCAAAACCTTTAAAATGGACCTCATAATGATTTGGTCTCGTGCCCTGTGTGTGTTTTCTGCTATACAGTATGTATGAATTTTGTCGATACAGCAGTGTGGGGCACTAGAACACACTAGAAGACACAAGGTAAATATTAAACCACGACAGATCTTGGTGGACAAACTACAACAGAACACGTACAGTACTGAGCCAGCCCTCATTTATTTATCTTTTGCTTTCAAGAAGCCAGACTTTCTTGTCATTTTTTTAAAAAGTGGTTTTTAGCAATAGTTCTCCAGGCTTTCTGAAGGTCTTTCAAATGTTTTCTTTGGACGTTGGCTGCATTTTCATTCATTTTCAATCTAGTCCTTGTTCTCGTTGATATTTTGGCTGTTGAACCAGTTGAAACTGACCTGTGAACCATTCAAGCATAAAAAGTTACCTAACTGAAAGGAAGAACCAGCGCCCTGTCTACACATAACAGACATTTTAGCAAAGAACCAATTTTAAATTGTGTCTTTAGGCACTTGCCTATCACAAAAGCACTTTTCACCCTCAACCTACCAAAACGACAAAGATAAAACTGTTTATCAGAAATAAAACAGGATTTTTACACCAACAAAGTGACTCCCAAAGAGTTGTTAGCTGAAAACTTGGAAACTGGACAAGTGGAGGAAAGAAGAAAAAGTTGCATGCCTGAAAAAACTACTACTGATGGATTGTATCTGAAAGTCATCTCTTTAATTAATAGGAAAATATCCACTTGATCCATCTGCTGTTCACTGAAACCTCAATTTCTCAGAAAAAATGCTGTTGTGATCAAGTACGAAGGAAGGGAGAAAAGAGGCACAATAGTGAGTCTCTACAGAAATCTGTAAAGCACAGTGGAGGCTATGTCATGGTTTGGGGCTACATTTCAGCTAATTGTGCTGGAGATCTCGTCAAATTGATGGAATTACAACCACAAGAAAGTACCATCAGATTTTCATCCACCATGCCACACCATTTGGAAAGCATCAGACGGCGGCTTCCATTTTTTCCGTGACAATGATCCCAAACACACTGCCAGTGCTACAGAAGTGGATAGAAAAACACACAGTGGATCATTACCAGACATGGACTGGCCTTGTCAGAGTACAACATTACTGAAGCAGTCTGGGATCGTGTTGACAGAGAACAGAACAAATGCATTGACTATCATTTAAAGAAATTATGAGAAAGCTTGCCTAAGAGAGGTCAGCATGTGTTGAAGATGAAAGACGCTTATAATAAAATATTGTTTGTTTGTTTTTTCAGTTTTTGCCTTATATACTATATTTTCTTGATGTGTTTACAGGTTTCAATAAATTGCTTCACATATTTCTCATTTCCTAGTAAAAAATAAAGAAACAAGAGGAGACTCAATACTTTATTTTCAGTTAAAAGTTGTTTTCAGTTTCCTGAAATAAATCTATAAACACTAAAAACAAAAACAACGGAAAAACAAGTTGAAAGTCTAAAATGTTAGATGATACAAGACCTCCTTTCTGTCTGGACTGTTTAATCATTAACAATTTTTCCAAGTGATAATCGTTCACCCTGTAAAACATATACCCAATTATACATATAAGGAATCGGACAAATCTTTCCCATTTTACCTTTCAAGTCGTCTCAAAATCAGATGGCAAAGGCTGTGAAGTAGCTTTAAATCCCAAAAATTAATAAAACAGAATTTAGCAAATAGGTAACTGGATTGGAGTAACCAGTCTTCGTTACCGCCGGCTCTATCATCAGTGAGGTGAGAGGCAGTCAGGCCTGCAAAAGGCCATAAATCACAGGACTTTCCCAGCTTTTCAAGCCAGCACTCCAAGCCTCCCACACAGGGGAAATGAAGGGCAGAGGGTCTTACTGACTCACAGGGCCTGTGAAACAAAGAGAGAGCTTCTGTGACTTAATTAAACTGTTGTTTATCTGGCAACTCATACCTTTTTTTTTTAATTCAAAGATTAAGGATCCATACAAGAGACTGACATTTAGAAAGGGACTTCCTCTGAACTTATTTAAACCATTCAAATTTATTTTTTATCTCCATCCTTTGAGTTCTTCAACAGGACTACATTGGTAAAATAGTGATAACTTGCAGTGGTTCAGTCAGTCAGTCAGCAGCCATAGCCATAGAAATACCACAAAGAGCTGCTTTTTCAGAAATTAGTGAACCAATCATAAACGTTTCTGCACCTTCTAGACTTTGGGGTATGATCATTGCTGCTGTGGCACTAAAACACAGGTAATCTATGCACTGCTTGTGTACCATATATACACGAAGTGGTCCAAAAAAAGTGAATCTTTTTGCATACACAGTATTAAGACTTGCTTTTACTTAGAGATCCTTTTGTAGACCTTTGAACAGAGCGAGATGTAGTTGTATAACAATCAGTAAAATGTAGTAAAAGGCAAGAGAACAAAGCAATTCTAGAAATAATGAGTCAGTAATAAAGAGGCGAACATCTGGTTTTATTTCCTCACATATCTGGCTTTGAGCTTTGCACCATTACAGAAAAATACAAAGAAATGAACTACCATACAACTAATAAATTGCCAAACAGCGAGGTTCATCAGTGAGTTGGTGTCCTAATCTCAACCATTCTTTATTATCTATATATATTGTTAATATATCATAATGTGTAAAGTAATATTCTGCAAGAAAACATCCTGCCGCATGTATTCCTATTCAACTTAATAAAACCGGGATAAACTCATGTAGACTGGTCACTCAGGCGAGTCTTTACTCTGATAGCAGCACTCCATACTTTTCCAGGATTTAATTTTAAACTAAATTGGAGCCTCTTGTAGTCTTTTTTTCTTCTCCTCTTCAAATAAAACTCCCATGCAAGCAGCTATAACCACTATGAATCTGGCACATCCCTCCAGTAGCAATTACTGTGTTGGGAATAGTTTGTTTGGCCAGCGCGGCGTCCATCCTGCCTCATTCCCAGGCCAATCCTTTATGATTAAGCAGATAAGTGCTGGTACTGGATGATAAAGCAAACAACAAATGCCCACATTCCTCTCATAGCTCCTTTGATGTGTGTGTGCCTCTGCAGGGCTCCTACCTCTCCGAGTCCCCTTTGCTATAATCAAACTGCAGAGTCATAAACAGCGAGGGATGAGGTCTATAAAAATCGTGAGTCTCTATCAGCCAGGGGGACAGAAGTTCACACCTCAGAGCGGGTTAGTTTCAAAGCTTGGGAGGGGGGTCAGCTTGGGGGTCATCCTGGGAGGGGGTCCAGGGCTCTGTTTGATGCACCTGAGACAGAAAGCAGAGAGGGAGAGATTGTGTCAGGATGAACTGAGAAGTTGTGTAGTAATACAGTGGGTGCTATCAGAAACTGTTGTTGGGCTCCTGGTCCAGATCATGCTTCTGGGCCCCGGTGCTTTCATGAACATGTGGCATTTCTACTGGAAACACTGCTTGGGGGGAAAAAGAAATCCAAGCATTTTTTTAAATTATTTTTTTAAGGCAGTAAAGTCCCAAAAAACCCACAACAAAGTGACTTTAAGGAGGCGATGCTTTATTAATCCAGGAGCCTAAAGAGCTTTCCACAGTTAAAGGAATAATTAGATAAACAGATCTATACTTTTGATTCACTTTCACAGCAAATCACTGAAACCGGAAATCAGTCGCGTCCGATAGATAATAACATGGGTAAACTGAAGAGCGTGAATCAATAACCCGCTGACCGGTCTCGTTCTCGTCAGTAGTTTGAGGTCAAAGGTTATACTCTTGACCCCTCGCTGACCCTTGCACTGGGAGGAAATAACACTTTCTCTCGTCCTCCCCTGATTAACTGATTGCCCTTATCATTTAACGGATCTGGTCCAATTTTCTATCCGTGTCGTTGCCCTCCCTCCTCCTCTCACATGCTGTCTTGTCCCGCCCCGGCGTTCATAATTTGACTTTTTATCACCTCCTGCTGAAAGGGAGACCCAGCTCCATCCGTCATTACAGGACACGCTGACAGCTCCTCACACATGCCTGGATTTTTACATTTGACTCAATCCAGGGGCTTACTTTACTGTAACCGATTCAATATTTCTCAAATGAGCCGGCCGATCTGTATACACGCCACAGTGGATGGGATGATCTATGGCATCGCCTTAATAGATTTCCCAGGCTCCATAGCCAGGCTAGTTTAGGGGGAAAAGCCATAATCTGTGCAATAAAAACATAATTATTCATGTGAATTGCTTGATAATTTATGTTACTCGCGTGTTCCCAGACATTAAACTAAAATGTGTGTGTGTGTGTGTGTGTGTGTGTGTGTGTGTGTGTGTGTGTGTGTGTGTATGTGCGCGCACATTCACAAGTGGATAAGAAATTATCTCTCATTTCTTACCCACTAACTAGTTTCATGAAGTGATTAAAACTTTTGAAGTGTATGCAGTATAAAATAGTATGACATATAAATCTCTTGCTATGAAATTTCAGTTTATTTTATTTGGATAACCCAATATCACATTAAGGACTATACATATAGAGTTCAAAGGGCTTCACAGGCACAAAGACATATCAGGAACTGAGGTCCCAGCAACCCATCAGACATATATACATACATATGCACCCCTAAACACTGATATAGTAATAATACAATTACAGCAATGAGAAATATAAATCTTAGAAGTAAGATATGCATATGGTCTTATCTGCCAGATTACTTAATGTGGTTGAACTCAGACAGTATGACTGTATAGTGGTATTATTATTATTATTATTATTATTATTATTATTATTATTATTATTATTATTATTATTATTACTATTATTAAGCCTAAGCTCTCGTTAAATGTGAGATTAAAAAGGTATGTCTTTAACAAGCTCTTGAAATTATCTGTAAAGTTTGCCTCCCCAATTTTTCAAGGAATGTTGTTCCAGAGTTTGGGGGCGCAAACTAGGACAGTGGAATCCCCAATTTTTTGATAGCTAACAATTTCACAGTGGAGGATCAAAGAGAGCAAGTCGGGACATAGAGTCACAGAAATTCAGAGATATTAGAAGGTTCAAGACCATTAAGGATTTTACATGCAGTATAAATAAGAGTATTTTTGAAATCGGTTCTGTATGATACTGGAGGCGAGTATAGCTCTGCTAAAACTGGACTAATGTGTTCTCTGTTATTTAGTAATTGGGGGGGGGGGGTCCAGCAAAAAGAGTTTTGCAGAGCCCTGATGAGTCAGGAAGAGTCTTAGCAATATTTCTGAGATGTAAGAAGGATGCCATTGTGATATATGGGATTTAAAGAGAAAATCAGAATATAAAATAACCCTTAGACTGTTAACTTGTGGTTTTACTCTGTAAGCTCATGTTCCTAACTTATGAGTTTTAAAACACTTACTGTCATTTATTTGTAATGCCTGTTAAACATGGAGCTAGAGTTCAATGCACCATTGTCCTGTGGCTCTGCAGAAACATAGCTGTGCATCATCTGTGTTAATGTGGTAACAAATGTCATGCTGGCTGATAAGATTGCCAAGTGTCAGCATGTATAAGGACAAAAGTAAGGGACCTAGATAGCTTCCCTGGGGAGCTCCACAGGAAAAAATTATGAGTGCTTGATACCTGATCTCCACAGGCAATGAAACATTTCCTGTCTGTGATATATGATCTAAACCATTCAGGAACTTCAGAATTCAACAACTATCAGAAAAGCCAACCCACTCCTCGAGAGGGAGAATAGAGATTTTCGGATCAACTGTGTCAAAAGCTGCATTTGAGTTGAATAAAATAAGGATTACAACCTTATTAGCATTGTAAGCTGGTTTTAAAAGGTTTGACATTAATCTGTATTCTGTATTTTAGTGTCCAGGTTTGATTTCTTTGAAAGTGATTTAACTATGGTTTTTTAAAAGGAGAGGGAAAAGTAACCTTATGCAATCAAATGAAGGGGTAAGCATCAAAAGACAAATATGTTTTTGAGGACTAAGAAACAAGTAAAACAGTTGAAAAGTCCTTTCTAAATTTACGCTTTTGTTACTCTTTCACATACATATTTTAAGAAATATATTAGTGGTATTCACATAATCATCAAGTTAGGGTAACAATGAGCTAACTGCTATTATTTGGTAACCAAGCATAAAGGGTTTTTCGCTAACTTTGACATAAAATTATAATATTAAAGGTATTTCTATTCTGATACAATTTTTTAAAATTCTAATTCAAGTAACTTTTCAGTTTTGGCATTTATAAACAGTAAAAGTTATGTCTGGCATTTAACTGGTACTGACTAATAAAAAGATACAGCTAATTTCATTATAGACTAATAGCTTTCTTGGCTTACATGAATTAACTTCACTTAGTTATAAATCATGTGCATTTTACTAGCCGTTATTACGTTATCGCTAATTGCATGATGAACAGTTTATTCTTTTTTTTTTTTTGAATGACTTTGGAAGGCCAGCGATCCAGTAACAACAAAGGAAACAATTATATTATTCCACCAGTAGGAGGAAGCAGTGCACTTAACTAGTCTGCTGGGTTTGAACATGCTAATAGCTTCCTCAAGTAGTTGGCTACTTTGTCAAGTGTTATGGCAAAAGAGGTGTTGACAGTCGGTGTAGGATCATGAGGTCAGAGAGACAGAGTAATTGGATTTGACCATGTGGAAGAGGCACAATTTATTTTTTGAGGACCAGTAAGGTAAATTATAAAACTAGCAATAAGTTGTTTTTTTTGGCTCACTGCCGATGACATTTTTTGTTAAAGTTAGCTTGCTAACGCTAATGGCTGTTACAGGGATAATATTGTGCTGGCTGATAATTGGCGGTAAAGACTAGCTATCTTTACTGCTGTCTCTTTGGTGCCCGAAAACCAGTTTTTACTGCTCTGGTAGAAAGTGAAAAGTCAACAAATTTGAAATGTAGCTTTGCTGAAGTTTACACTATGACTGCAGTTTGGTCCTCCTGGTGTCTGCAGCAGAGAAATGAATGCAAATGAAGGAAGTAGTCACAGTGCTAGCTGCAGATGTAGCTCTAAATGAAATTTGGTTATTGTAGCTACTTTGGCTGATTAATTAAAGGACATATTTGACCTTAAGGTTGGAAGCTTGATTTAAAATAAAATTCCATACTTAAATTGACATGGCTGATAAGTCGCCTCCTTATTATTATATTCAACTTATGCACGAAACAATTCAGCTTAAATGCTCTTGTCAAGCATAAAAAGATGTAGTCACGTGTTTTGTTTTGGTTTTTTTAATTTCTATGTAGATGTATTGACCCAAGTACCGTACAGTATCTAAGATCTAAGATTCCCATGTGTACAAGAAATAACTATAATTCATGTAAAGCATGTGTTATCATAAACCTGTAGGTTTCAAAAATTCTGTTATGAATTCACTAACTGTTAGCTGTACTTACATATATGTAATGGGGTTTAAATCTCACTTTATGGAATTATTATTTTATGCGTAAGACGATGTCAGACTCCATCAAAAAATACCTTAATAAACTTTATAAAAATAAAATGTTAAACCTAATTAGATCCAAGAATAGAGATATATTGAATGGCTAGTATTTATTGGTGAAATATTAAAGGACAACAGGCCCTGAAAAAACAAAATGGAAAATAAATAAATAAATTCATTTTGGTGCTCACCTCTGTGGAGCTAAGAAGAGACAGATGCAGTTAAATAATATTTCATTGAATCGAGGACAACACCTTATGTTATATAAATATAACAAAAGCTTCCCAACAAGTGTTACACCAAATCCTCCTCCTTCTTCTGTCTATGTATGACTAGCATAACAAGATATACAAAAGTAGGAGAGTGAAGGGTAAAAAAAACAAAGAGCCATATTTGAATTTTTAACTCACTTTGACCACAGTTTGCGGTTGCTGTATTATTAACGTTTCTTAGTCTTGTACTTGATTTGTAGTTTGTTGTTTTACAAACCAGATGTGACAGCAGTGTGCACCCATTTACTGCGAGGTCTCCCTGGTGATGATCCATCCTACAGATGTCTACAACACTGGTAAGTTTTTATTAAAGGAGGGCACAGAGTTGTGTGGAAATTTGCTTTATGTTTAAGGACATCAACAAAGGGTTAGATGATGAAATTAATGCAGATTATATATTATATACACATAAGTTCAGAATGAAGATGGAGATCAGCTGTATACCAACTTTTACACATCTTTTGCTTCTTTCATTTTTTTGTAAAGCACTTCAGGATTTCCGAAAGGAGGGAGACACCAGCACAAAGAGGAGCTGGGAAAGCACTGATTCACAGCTGGCCTGTTCATAGAGAGAAGAATGATGTAACCTACCTCAGTTACTGGACACAGCTGGATTTATAACAACTGAAATGGTAAAGTAGTACTAAATCACAGCATTTTCCTGGCTCCTTAATTTCTTTTTAACTTCTTTATATTTCTTTCAAGCTAATAATTGATCATGCCCAACTGCATCTCCCTGTTATGACGTTCTTGTATTTGCTTTTAAGCAGGTTTGTGACAGTGATGACACCTGGGCACAAGTATCTGTTGGAGTGCTGGCTTTCATCGATTAAGCTGTGCCTTTCTGTCTCATCGCCACCTCAATCCAGTGTCTGCTGACGAGGGAGGTATTTTAACAAAGCTGTTTGGGCTCCTTTACACCTGATCTACCTTGAAAAACACCTTCAGCTTCATTCAGAGACTTAAATCTAATCTCCAAACTTTTATAATTCAAAGCTTTTAGAGTTAGGTGTAACTGAATAAAAGTCTGGAGCAGCACACGTGAAGCCAAAGTGTGCTTTGTGACTTTTTAAAAAATATGTAAACAATTACACCTCTTGCAGGCTAAACCTGTTTTCAGTACCTTGGGCCTCACGTATAAATTATGTTGCCCAAAAATATTTTTAAAGCAATCCGTTTGCATGCTTTTTCTAAGATTAGCACGTTGGAATTTACATTGCAAGATCTAGGTTATTACTGATGCACAAACGATCCCCCCCAGTAGGAACGCAAACGTTAGCTATAGCTAAGTTGAAATTTAGCAGCAGCCGGTGCAGCCAGTGCTCGATTAAATTTGGCAAAGCGAGAACAAATGGCTTCGTGTAGCATTTTCAAAGATACCTTATCTTTAAATAAGGTATCTTTCCGAAGCGCCTATTATAAAAACATTTCGGAAGAGCGCCTAAGGAGAGGTGTGTATTTGTGCTCAGAAGTCTCCTCCTTGTGACAGTGAGATTGAGAGAGAGTGTGTGCCGGAGAGAGGGGAAAGGGAAATATTGTTTGTGTTTTTATTCTGTTTATATCTCGCTGTATTTTTATGTCCTACACTCAAGCTTTGCAAGCAGCAGAGAGGGTGGAAAAAAAAAAACGAGGGAGAGAAAGAGAGTATTCTCAATTTCCTTCTAAAAAGAAAATTCATTTGCAGTTGCTAATGTAATGTCATCGTTGTGTTTACTGAGCGTGGATGATGTATAGGGGATGTTGCATTGAGTGAGACTGCTTAATGATGCATAGAATTAAGTCTGTGGCTTTCAGCTGAGCTCCCCTCTCTCTCTCTCTCTCCCTTCGTCTCATACACTCCTCTCCCTCTTCCTCCCTCCCCTTCTCTCTCACACACTCACTGACTCCCTGCTTCCTCTTTCCTTCCCTTCCTTTCACCTCTCTTTTCGTTTAATCCCCACCCCCCTCCACCTTCTCCTCCTCCTCACCACACCAGCCTCTCTCTTTCCCTCTCATGCAGGCTGTCTTGGACTGTTGGCCACACGTTGCTCTGTGTACTGTTGCCTAACTCCATCAATCACCGCGAAGGGAGAGGAAGAGAGCGTGTGGAGGGAGGGCGATAAAAAGAATAAAAATAAGATATGGCTGGGGAAAAAAAAAGAAAAAAGAGCAAGATGAAAACAGACATTGTACAGGAACAGCTTTAGGAAGCTGGAGGGGAAGTGAGTAAACGAGTGGGAAGAACACCTCGATACATTTAATGATCCACGAGCACCGACAGTCCAAATAACTGCTCGAAAACTGCGAGAATATACGGATGTAATTGTGTTATTTCTGGCTCTCGCTATGATGATCCTCTGCTGGGATCTGAGGCAATAAAGAAAATGATGATTATGATGATCTCATTTCAGCACTTATGTTATTACCTGAGCCAGATGACTACCTGAGTGGGAAGGCCTGCCGCTGTGGAGGAGTGCAAGAAACAGGAATAAAGAGGATTTTTAGTTATTAAACTGGTGTTTTCCATCTGCTGATATTTACATCTCTTTATTACTATGTAGGTGCTTGATTTATATAGGTCATATATGAACATCGCCTTCGTGGTAGTAGCTTTAGTTGAGGATTGCAGATTTAACATCTTTGTATGTTGATCCTGCAGACATCTGTGGGATTTGGAGCTTTGCTCGGATGTCTAGATAACAGGGGTCAGCAGTAGGCACAAAAGTGTCCTTTAAGATAAAATGATGAACTTTGTACAAGCAAGCAGACATTTACAGTTAATTTATGAGAATTTTTGTATCTTCTGTAGTTTTCAGTGAAAACGGGCAACAATTTAGACTTGTGTCTTTGGCTTGGGGATGGAGGGGGAGGTCAGAGAGTTAAAACAACAAAGGTACATGTCAAGAACCATCAAAGGGCACGCAAAGCCACCGGATATAATCCAAGAGCAACGTAATTTAGTGTTTGCTAAGTTTAAGAAGCCAAAAATTTTGTATGTGCTTAATCTAACATGCAGTAGGTGTCTAAAAAAATTTGAGGTAGTTGTGGAAAAACATTTTTTTGGTGATTGTGGTTAAGTTTCACTTTATTTATTAAATTATTTTGTAGTTTCTGGGAGTTATATTTCAACTTTAGTTGAGCTTTTTTCCATTTATTTGGTTGTCAGAGAATTTCTTTTGCTTTTCTTTGTCACTGTGGCTTCAGTAATTACTCACCAAGCCCTGTTAAAGTCTCACTACATGTGATCAGATTAAAAGGGAGCAAGAGAGAGAGATAGAGATAATGTTGTTTTCCTAGTTGTAGAAACAAAACCTCATGTGAGAGCATGTAGTAGAAGCTCAACAGCAGATACAGCAGGCCCCTTTTTTGAATTACCCAGCATAACAAAGAATAACATCTGTGCACACTATCTGAAAAATAAGTGTCAGCTCATTCAAAAGCTGGCTGCTATGTGAGTTTTACTCAGAGATGACTTAAGTTATAGTTTATGGGAAAAAATGACAATAGTTACACTAGTGACAGGGATGAAAAATGAAGTTAAAACAAAAATCCAATGAAAGTTTTCAAAGTTTAAATCCTAGAAGCTGTGAAAATGCTTTTTGTAAAAGAGCCAGTGAGAAATGTTAAAACTTTAATGCCGTTTTTTAAGAGAAAAGCGTGGTTGTCATTTCAATTACAGTCACTGGCCACTTCATTAGGTACACCTGTTCAACTGCTTGTTAACTCAAACATTCAATCAGCCAATGGCACACCAGCTATTCCATGCAGACATGGTCAGGATGACGTGCTGTAGTTCAAACTGAATGGAGAAACTCAGACTTTAAGTGAATTTAAACCTTGGATCGTGGTTGTTGCCAGACGGGCTGCTCTGAGTAGTTCACAAACTGCTGATCCACTGGGATTTCCCCATGCAACCATCTCCCAGGTTTACAAAAAAACAGTCTGAAACAGAGAAAATATCCAGTGAGTGGCAGTTCTCTGGGTAAAAATGCCTTGATGATACCAGAGGTCAGAGGAAAGGCCAGACTGCTTCAAGCTGATAGGAAGGCACAAAGCTCAAGTAACCACTCGTTACAACCAAGGTATGCAGAAGAGCATCTCTGAATGCACACCACATCCAGCCTGGAAGCAGATGGGCTACAGCAGCAGAAAACCTCACTGGGTGCTGATCCTGTTAGCTAAGAACAGGAAACTGGTCCTGAAATTCACACAGAAGATTAAAAAGACATTGCCTGGTCTGATGAGTCTGCTGTGACATTTAGATGGTAGGAACAAAAGTTAGCATATCCAACATGAAAACACGGATCCATCCTGGTTTGCATGAACAGTTAGGGCTGGGATATTTTTTAGGCACACGTTGTACCGTCATTAGTACTGTCTGGCAATCCCTTAAACGCCACAATGTACCTGAGTATTGTTCCGACCATGTTCATCCCTTGATGACCACAGTGTACCCACCTTGTGATTGCTGGTTCCAGCGCAGATCATAGAGCCCCTTCGAGATGTGGTGGAACGGGAGATTCACATCATGTATGTGAAACTGGCAAATCTGCAGTAGCTGTGTGACAATATGGACCAAAATCTCAGGGAAATGTTTCCAGCAACATGTTGAATCTCTGCAATAAGAATTAAGGCAGCTCTGAAGGCAAAAGGACATCTAAGCTGAACTATTAGTTTTGCTTTATTTTTTGAGGGGGTGTTTATTTAGTACAACATACAATAATAATCAGAGACCTCGATGTGATATATTGTTATTGTCCACTTTTTTTGGCAGCATTTTGAAAACTCCTACAATACAAAGTCAGGTAAAGAGTTTTTTTCCCCACACCTTTTCGTCCAGCACCTTTGGGATGAATCAGAGCTGTGACTGAGAGACAAACTTCTCTCACAACGTCAGTGAGCAGCCCCGCTAATACACTTTTGACAGAGAATGCATTTTTCTTGGGAATTGTTCCCAGGAGGAGACTGAAGCCTGTTAGCAGCACAATCCTGATATGAGATGTCCAGCATTCATATATGGACGTGCTGTTTAGGTCAAATGATCTCTTGTCACAAAGTTAGCTTATTATAAAGCATATAGAACCTTTTTTTCTTTGTTCCTTTTTTTTGCTTGTTGATTTTGCACTTTCTTACTCACACTGTACCACTTCATCTCTCTCTTTCTCTTCTCTCTCTCTCTCTCTCTCTTTCACTCACTCCATTGCTCTACTGTGATCCAGCTGTCCACCCCCATTCATCATCCCGCCACTCTCCCCCACACAGAATTATTATTTCTTTGATGTGTTACCAGTTGAAAACAAATCCATTTTTCTGGCCATCAATTTATCATTTGGAATGGGGAGTCACACTTGAGTTGTAGGGGCAGCCACATTTTCCCAATTCCAACTTGGACTGGAAACCTGTGTGTGTGTTTGTGTTCATGATCGAGTGTGTATATATGACCATTAAAGGCATGTATCCTGTTGTAATCAGAGCTGAGATGCAGCATGAGGGAAATCAGAGGTAAATAGAAATGATGGGGTGAAATAGAGGAAGTAGCTATTTGGATAAAAGAGAGAGATGAGAGAGAGAGAGAGAGAGAGGGAGGGGGCTTCCCTCTTCCTGTCGTCCTCCTTCACCTAACGTCTGTGATAATTTATCACTCCTCCTAGCTTGGCTGACAAACTATTTGCAGGAAAATGAGTTTTTCCGCCACGGATTTGTCCTCTGGGAATAGAAAGGGGAGCTGCTGTGGTTTTATTCCATCACACACACACACACACACACACACATGCACACACATATCCAGATGTAGGGTTTTTCATGCACGCACACACTCTCACGCGCGCACTCTGAGGTCTCCAGTATTTATTGGGGGGAGGGGGAGGTGGTTAAGATAAATGAGGTAAATTAATAGAGTCACTGAGGGAAAAGATCCGCTTCCACACCAGCAGATCCGCAACTGACACACAAGAGATGAGCACATGCACCGCCGCTGTCCCACCCTCATATCCTTCCCTCTGTTTCCCCCCCCCCCACCCCCCTCCCAAACCCCCCC
>VUQG01010127.1:12813-22875 GCA_015106755.1 Etia nguti | reverse complement strand
TGCAGCACTATACACACGACGAAGGTGGATAAAATCTTCCAGGTATCAGGTCCTGCCCCGAGGGAGAGGACTGACCTGCAGAGGCTAGTGCAGTCAAACACCCGGCCGACAAACACCTCATTCAACATCACACAGACATGTTGATTGTGCTGATTTATCCTCCAACCGCACACAGAAGATCAAAGATTACTAAGCAACAGAAGAACACATTGGAAATATTCCTAGAACTGCTTCGAAAACGGATTCTTGTACAGGCTAAAAGATGAAACGAGATAAAGAAGTTAAACATTCCCGATCCGCTCCGCGTGCCGCATTGACCCTCTGTTTGTCCTGCATCTAAAAAAACCACAGAGTCTGCGCCCGAGGAGTACTGTCAGACTCTTGAGTGTGTGTGTGTGGGTGGACGATGAAGGGTAAAAAGAGGTCATGCATTAAAATGCCCTCAAGCAAGGCACTTGGCTTAACTCTTTTCAGCAAGAGAGGCTCCTTTGCTGCTAAAAGGAAAAAGGAGCTCTACTTCTTTGGACTGGGTCTGATTGGCAAATAAAATGAGAATGTCTGGCCGCTAGAGAAGCCACACTAATCAGTGCAGTTAAAAAAAAAAAAAAAAATGGGGGTAAAAAAGGCAGATGTCTTTCTACAGTGCCTCCTGCTTCTTGTAAAACAGATTACAGCGATAAAAGACTTTCCCAAAACGATGAAAAAGATAAACTTGCCTCAAAAAACTATATCGAGCGTGGGACGCGGGATAAGAGCGTGAGAGGATAAGAGTGGAGTTAATGTCTCGGCGAAAGAGGCAAGTGGGGTCTGAGTGGGGAGACGAAACTCATGAGAGGACCGCAAAGAGACTTCAAGGGCCCTGGACGGTGAAAGCCACACAGCACAACAGCAGCAGTCAAGAGCGGAGGGTGAAGACAGAGGCAGTGGAGGCGGTGTGTGGGTGGAGGGGAGACAAAGAAACATTTCAATAGCTAGAGTGGGAGAAATGAAGTGTTAGTGCAGATAAAAAGTAACAAGTAGAGCGTGCAAGGCGTCAGCAGCAGATGGGGAATGTGCATCAGGAGGAGCATTGAGGGCAGAAAAAAAAGGGGCACGGGATTGATTGTGGTGAAGTTTATGTTTGCTGGCGGTGTTTTCAGGTGTTTTGCGGCTTATGTGCGACCCAGAGTGGCGGTTGAGCAATGTTTAAGCCACCTCGTGTACACACAAGGGGAGGAGAAAAGCACAATGAAATGAGGAAACCTTATGTGTCATAGGGGAAAGGGGGGTCTATTCTGGATTGGCCCCTAATGATCACAACTTGAGGTCTTGCCTTTTTAATTACCCATCCAGGCCTGACTGAGACGCATGAAGCTCGAGAATGGAGTGGCGCAGATTGGACAAAAAAAACAGGCCACTTCCTTGGAAAGGATGCCCTCTGAACCCAGCAGCTAATGCAGCCCCTGCTGCTCCAGCCTGCTCATTATTGTTCTTGGAGAGGAGGAGGAGAGAGTGGGTCACTCCAAAACAAGCCCACCACCATCACCGGCTAAAGTCATGGTCCACAGGCCATGTGAGAAGAGCTCCCGCTCGAGAGATCCTCTGCGACGCCAGCGCCGAACGGGCACCTTCGGCACAGATTGCGACCCCGGAATGTTAACCATTATTGAAGCGTTTCTGTCTGAGCTGGAAAAGCAGGAGACGCTAATGGCTGCCTCTCGCTGTAACATTTCGTCACAGGCCCGAGAGCATGTAGGTTAGCCGAGATGGCGTCGGCCCCTCTGGAGGTGCTGTGACGGCCCCGGGCCCCCGTCATTCATGTGGCCAATCAGTCACCCTCATCTGCACAATCTGACTTTATCTTAATGAGCTGTTGTTATTCCCGTGAATGAATGGAGACAGTTTCCATTCAGAGGACAAGCTGGGCTTCATCGCCTGACAGAGAATCCTGGGTTTCTCTCATGTCTGTCCGTCCAGGAGGGGAAAAGATCTAAATATACAAAAACAGCTTCAGGTGCAATGAAACGTCCATTTGTTCGGTGCGTTCATCCGATTCGGACCCGCAGACGGGACGGTGTGTGCTTGTCTGCATTGTCTGTGCTCTTCATTGTGTTTCCTATTGTCGCATCACATTCCTGTGTGGGGAATGTGTGTGTGTTTAGAGGTGGGGGTGGTGGTGGTTCTAGACATCCTGCTCTTTTGTTGGTCACCCCAGGTCGGCCGCTGCTCGACATGTCAGCCTGAAAGATCACAAAATAGGACCCGTGCCACTGGGAGCAGTGATCTCACACACACACACACACACACACACACACACAAGAACCAATGTGTACGCACCTTGAGCTCTGCTATCTAACACTCCTGGCACAGAAGGGTTAATGGTAACCATGGTATCACAGACAGACTTTAAATTTTTCACTTTTTGAGGGGTTTTTGTTCTTCGGGTATTAGTTTTTGTTTTTTCCAGACCCTGAATAATTTTATTGGTTTAATCATCTTGTGATCAATAGTTGAAAACTCTTTGCCACAGTTTCAGGGAGTCCAAAAGTCTGAAGAAGGTATGATCAGGCAAATGACCAGCATAAATTACTGTTCATGGCATAGTTTAAAAACTTATTGATATATACACTTCAGCCAAACATGTCAGAAACAAATTTATGCGGGTAGATGTGATCAAGACAACACGCTGAAGTTCAAACAGGAGACTCTGGATGTCGCGTAGTTGTTCTGGTCCAAAAAAGAGAAAATATCCAGAGGTCTGAGTAGAATGGCCACACTGTTCAAGCTGCGATGAAGGTAAAAGTAACTGAAAAAATGCAGAAAAACATATCTGAACACACAACACGTCAAACCTTGAAGCTGATGGGCTGCAGAAGAGCATACCGGATTCCGCTCCTGTCAGCTAAGAACAGGAAACTGAGGCTATTGGAAAAACGATGCCTGGTCTGATGAGTCTCTATTTCTGCTGTTATATCTGGATGGTAGGGACACAATTTGGAGTAAACAACATGAAAGCACTGACCCAGCAGCCTGAACCATCGACGGGTTCAGGCTGCTGATGGTGGCATAATGGGGAAGGGGGATAATTTCTAGGGACACTTTGGACCACTTAGTATCAGCTGAGCAATGTTTAAACACCACAGCCTACCTGATTATTGTTGTTGACTATGCTGATCCCAGCTCAAACTGAAAATATCTCAAACTGGTTTCATGAACATGACAATGTACTCAAATGGCCTCCACAGTCACCAGATCTCAGTTCAATAAAGCACCTTTAGAATGTGGTGGAATGGGAGGTTCAAATCCTGGATGTACAGTGACGCTATCATGTTAATATAGCCCAAAATCTCTGAGGAAACTGGATCCAACGAGGTACTAACAATGTGTGCCCAATAAAATGGCTGATTAGTCCATTATGACTTTTTCACAGAGTCAAAACACCGACTTTTGTAGTTAAAAACAAAAATAGAGGAGCTAAAATTCAGTGTGCTGACAGCTTACTTACAAGAAAGCACATTTTGTCATCAAACTAACAGAGAATGGAGAATATCAGAAATCCAACCAACAAACACACACCAGGTGTCTAGGAATGACCACGTTTAACCATATTAGGGGGTTACTAATAAAATCAATTAAACTTTTAGTCTTTAACGGACCAAAAATACAATTATAAGATATATAAGATGGCAAAAATCCAAATGTTAAATAGATTACAGTCCAAAAATCGATTCAGATTCATTTTGTTGTGAAAACAAGTGCCACACAAGTATCTGTGTGAGCCTTTATGGCAGATATTGCAATATAATTGACGGCATTTATGGCTATAAAAACACGGTTGTTTTGAAAATGTGCTAAAAAATGACGATAAATAACAGGAGCTGAAACCAAAAGTGTCTCCAGAATACTGAATAATAAACGTAAGTTATATTTTATTGTGGAAAAGGAACCCTTCATTTGAACAAAACATGTAACAGAAAGAGCAAATCAAATGATACAAATGATAAAGAAAAACAAAAGTGCAATGAGGATTCTTTAGAAAACTGACTTCACAACAGACAGGATGGCAGGGCGATATCACGGAGCAATATCCTGTGCTACAGTACCCCCTTGTGGTGCAAAGCACGGTGAAAAACATCTGTGCCATTCTGAGTACCGAAAAACAAAAGTTCAAATTCAAACAATACTAAATAAATTAGGTCCAGGAATTTAAGTCACTCAAAAAATTAGGTCAGGGTCTCCCCTCGGTCCTGAGGGAGTTTGAGGGTTATGGATTACCTGAGGTTTATCTTTATTAAAAAGTGCACAAGATCAATAAGTTGCTAAGGCAGTTTTTAAATGAGACTTGGGTGTTTCTCTGTTCTCTGCTCGGTGCTTCCACAAACTAAAAAAAAGTAACGTCAGCGCACCTCCGGTGTGCATGAATCTAAACTTTCAAATGATATGAACTGGTCATGTGATCTGTGAGCGAAGCAGCGTTCAGACCTCTTTGTTCCATCGAGGAATGATGGCCTTGCGATACGTTCGTCTCTCAGAGATGTTTCGTCTGACTTTGACCACCGTCGGAGGCGCCACCTCCAATTCCAGAGAAGGGCTGGAGTGGGACTTTTTAAGCATGCCTTCCTCATCGTCTTCCTCTCCCAGAGAGTCAGCGCAAACAGCTTTATCAAACGAGTTCAGGTCTGCTGCGTTTAACTTGCCGTCGCCTGTCTTTTTCACGCTCTTCCATCCCTCCAGCATCCGAATGTAGGTCTCATAACGACATATCTGTGGGACACAGGCTGATCAGTGGCTCGGTTAATAATCATATATGGATATAAAATCCTGGGTCCATCTCACCTCATGCTGCAGGTACTCTGCTCTCACACGGTGCTCCTCCAGATCCCGGGCTTTGGCCTTTTTGCAGTCCGGCGCGTTTTGCTGCTGGTTCTCGAGGTCCAACTTGAAGGACTCCAGCATTTTTGCGTGAGACTGAAGCTGACACTCCTGCACAGGGAACACATGAGAGGCTTCATGCAAATATATGTTATGCACACACTGGTGAGGAACCAACAGAAACAACAGCAGGGAAGCACTATCAGGGAATCGCCTGTAGCTGGACACACTATACATGTACAGAAATACAAAATGTATAAAATGCCTCTAATGGTTTCAATATTTACAGCCACCACAGACAGTATAAAATAGTGGTGTCAAACACAGGGCTGGGGGGCCAACCTGGCCCAGTGGAAAATGATAAGGAGGGCATAGACTTCTAACTGTATTTTCATAGATTTTACAACTTGTCCTGTTGATAAAGTTGTCAAACAAAACAAACATTTAGTTAATTCACAGAATGAATTATTGCCTAGAATGGATTTCCTTACCTGGATGATTGAGCATGCATCGAGACATATTCGCTAGAACCTTTTTCTGTAATTTTACAAATCTATTTCTTACAATTTAAGCCCAAAGAGTCATGCTAACAGCTTTCCTCCATTTACTACAGCAGCATTTTTTTTTATAATTTAGAGACATACTTTTGTAATTGCACTTCTTTTTTCTCATATGATGATATCTGAGGATTTACTGTGTAGTTAAACTTCTTTACACTGACAGAAAAGGGGATTTTCACTGGCCTGGCCAGTGAAAACTTAAGGTCAAAGTGGGCTCTATGTGGCCCGCGATGTAAAATGAGTTAGACATTGCTGGTATAAAACATGGACGTAGCTCCCAGGTCCCCCCATGTGGAAGGGCCTAAAAACCTGCATTCTATCTGGAGCTCATTAGCAGTGGTTGCAAAACTCTTTCCTGATGAGTTTGTGGACTCGCAAACTAACTTCAGCTCATAATGACTAAAAAAAATTAGGTTTATTTTGTAAGTCTTTGTCATACTATATTTCAAAACGGAGGATTATCTGTGGTATGTTTATTTGCTAACGACTGAGTCAGTGGTTTCACAGTCTGACAAGCTCCTCCTCGTGTTATCCGTTTTTTTGAAACCAAGATTGCAGATGAAAAGGCTAATCTTCAAGACAGGACTTGAGAAAGGAAGGGATGATATCACTGTAGCGTTTATGTTCATGCTGGCTGTGGGAGACACCAAAATACATTAAAATGTACATTTTTCTAATATTATCGAATTAAGGAACACTTGTTTTATGAGAAGTAATAGACAAGGGTTATCTAAATAAAGCTAATTCGGTATTTTTAACTCCTTTTTGCCTTGAGATGATTGAAAACCACAAGTAAAAACATTAGAACATTTTTCAAAACTAAAGGAAGCACAAATAGAGCCATTAAAAACAAATTAAAATATAAGAGGCCTACTCCGTCATTTGTAGTGAGCAAACTAGTTCAGTCACGTGGAGGTTAATGAATCATGTCCACAGCAGAAAACAAACACAAAGTGGTGGTTTGTTTGCGTGGACAGCTCCGTGTGTGTGTACCAGAGTCTCAGCCGACTGTGACGCAGGAAGGATCGGTCTGCAGAACTTCCTCTGGGAGCCGACGGCAGCGGGGAACGGAGGCGACGAGTGAAGAGCTGAGACTAAGTTGATGCGGCTGATCCATGAATTCATCTCCGCTTTGGACCTGACAAGAAAAACAAACGACTGTTCTGACACCGGCTGTTGGACTCTTTGGCACAAACGCACATACGTACACTCGGCTTGGACGTGCTGCGACTTACGAGGCCTGAAAGAGAAAAACCCTCCATTCGGCCGTCTGCAAACGGAAGACGTACGGCTTCTTGGTGTAATCGGCTGCTGGTTCAGCCAGAGAGTGATGCACGCTCACCACCTCCTCGTTAATGTGCTGATCCCTTCGATAATCATTCTAACACATAAGAAGGAATGTAAAGAAATGCATAATCATAAAACATGGGAAATTATGCTCTATTCTGTACAATAGACTCTATTACACTATTACCAAAGCAGGAATGGAGTTACTGACCTTCTGTAAGTAAAGGACCATTCCCTTCAGCACTCCATCAAAAGTCTTCCAGCTTCTCTTCCCCCATGGTGCTGCCACACAGAAACATCCAGCAGTTAGTAACAAAACTCATGCAAAGGGGACGTTAACTTCTATAAAAGTCGCCAAACCTCCTCCTGCAACATAAAAAATACTGCCCTTAGCCCTTAGCCTTCAGATGCACATATGGTATAAATCTGAAAATCATAAGTGACTTCCTTCTCGAGTTATTTCATTCATTCGCATCGCATTCAAGGTCACTGAGATTCAAACCTGTTTGTTGAGATTTTTAGTAGATGCACCTATGGTGTCAATTTCAAAATCCTACATCGCCTCATTCTCAACTTCTTGCATTTACAAACTCAGGTGTCCATGCCGACCGCCCGGCAGGGTGTATAACCCATCAGCCTTTTACAGCTGAGGGTTCAAAACAATATCTGACT
Organism: Etia nguti; assembly: GCA_015106755.1. NCBI lineage: Eukaryota > Metazoa > Chordata > Actinopteri > Cichliformes > Cichlidae > Etia > Etia nguti. The sequence continues at coordinate 15,505 of VUQG01010127.1, read as the reverse complement.
GTATCACTAAATCACAGTTTAGTTAAATAAACCCTCGTGGGGACTTTATTAGTTTCACTTTGCTTTTGCTTTCAGACCTGCCTTAAGTCTTCATGGCACAGATTCAACAATTTGCTGGAAACATTCCTCAGAGATTATGCTTCACGCTGACATGACAGCCTCATTCAGCTGCTGCACCAAATACATCTGACCTCTGGCATCAACTGCTGCTTACTGGATAGTCTCCTTTTTTCAGCCCATTTACTGTAAACCCTAGAGGTGGTTGTGTGGGGAAAATCCCAGAAGATCAGCACTTTCTGAAACATGAGATGATCCCGGCTGTCACGAACAGCCAACCTCATTTCATTTCATTCTAATGTTTGTTTTTAACTTCATTGTGTCATCTTATTTACATGAGTTTTTGCTATGCGACTGGATGGTTAGATCTTTGTGTTACAGAGCAGTTGAACCCGTGTACTTAATAAAGTGGCCAGTGACTGCAAAATCTCGTTACACCACTGTGCCGTCTGCTTCATTCTTAGTTTGAGGTGTTACAGGTAAGAGTTCTGGCTCCTGAGGTTAAGTGGTAACTTTGGGGAATAGACTGGAACAATAAAACATCAAACGTTTACAAAATATTCTTGATAATTCAAAATAACTGTACTCATGCACACATCTATACATTTATTTCCGTTTTTTTTAAGAGCGTTATATGTTTGAGGCGAGTAAAGAGTACAATTTAGGGCTTGTTTTTAGTTTTTCTTCAAATTAATTTAAGATTTAGTTGATTTCCGGAGCAGATTTAGTCTTTTCAGTTTCATTTTTATTGTTTAAAATCTACAGTTTCAGACCAGATAGGATAAAACATACCCTATTTATCCAAAAACTTGAAAATCTCTGTGTTCTAAAACATGGAAAACATCCTTCCTCAGAAAAGTAAATGCAACATCCCAAAATAAAACCGCTCTGAAAAAATGCTTTGATGACTTTTGTGCTTTTAAGTTTTTATGGAGAAATATTTCCATTAGTTTTGGAGTGAGTAAGTCTGAAGAGCTCCGTGTCTAAGGAGCCTAAAGAGCTCAATGAATTTGAGCTTGGTACTTTGTTAGGATGGCCCTTATATTTCATGACCAGCTGTGGAAGTGGAATTATTGCAAAGTGGAAGCATTTAGGCATCACAGCAACTTAGCCACGAAGTGGAAGACCACGTGAAGTCACAGTGCGCTGAAGCGCATTCTGCGTAAAAGTCAGCAACGCTCTGTAATGTGTAGATGGCGTATCTAATGCTGCAGTGTGAATCTCAGATGTGTATCTGTGTCGCACTCACTGCGTTTGCCGTCGATGTCAGCGTGGAGCTTTCTCTGGAGAAACCCGTTTTTGACGACGGCAGCCTTTTTGTCGTGAGGAACGTCCAGAAAGGGGTTAACCTTTAAACGCAGCGGTGGGTTGTCGCCCGGGTCTTCATTCACCACTTTCTTCAGCTCATTCTCATCACTTTAACATAAAATGAAAGAATATGCGAGTGAGATCACGCGTGAAAATCGAGGAGGACTGACGTATTTCACAACCGCTTTACTTACACAGCCCATTCCAGCGGCTCGCTCTTTATGGAGTTGTAAAGACTCTGCAACGTACAAAGAGAGAAAAAGCTTCATCAATCAAGACTGAACTTTCCCCGAGGAGTTCTCCAAAGGAAAAACTGAAAATCTAGGAAAGTATTACTTTCAAGTGATCCTTGTTGAAGTTCCCTCCATCATTCATTCCATCCAGGTTTGACACAAACTTAGAAGATGACATGGATTTTCCTACATGCTGTCAACACACACACAACACATGATTGATTACAGCACCATGTCCAAACAAAATTTACAATGATTCCTCTAAATGCCACAAATGTCTCCTACCTGCCCATGCAAGTCAGTGTTGAGAAGCATCAGGGCACATGTCAGAGCCAACACAGCCCCTGAGGACATTATAAAAAAGAAAAGTGATGTCGACACAAGAATCTGTTAAATTTAAGCTCCTATCTCTGCATCTCGCACCATGACACAACAGGCTCACCTGAGGAGGGAAAGGAGTCAGGGTTGCACTGATGGAAGCGGCAGGAGAAATGCTGCAGCACGCGCTCTCTCTCCTGCGTCTCTCCTATCAGCACCACCACTTTGAGAAAAGACCTGAGAAGGGGAAAAAAATGATTAGGAGACGCTCTCTGAACCTCTGCATTTTAAAAGGAGACGTCGGTGGAGGCGATCCAAGCTTCTGTTTGTTATTCTTACCTCAGGGAGTGATCCAGAGTTTGGCTGGTGAAGTCAAAGAATTTCAGGTATTCCTCTCCGACAGCGCGGCTGAAGTCGTTACTAAATAAACAAAATTAATGAATAAATAAAAGAGAGAAGAAGAAAAAATAAACTACGTCAGCGCTGTCACCGCTTTATTTATCTGCCACATTCGTCTTTAGTTTTATTTCATGGGGAAGGATGTGGTGTTATGAAAAAATACTGACTTCTTCAATACAATGGCAAAGCATTAACACGCCAAAACCCCCTTACCCAACCCCACTCCGCCACAGCTTCAGTGACTCAATGTTACGAGGCTGTTATTTAAAGGTCTCAACAGGTGGAAATACAGATGTTTTTCAAATTGAGGACAGAGTGAGTTTTAATTCAAGCAGGACCTTTAGGTCTTACAGTTTCATATGTTTGGGGGGGGGGGG
>VUQG01010126.1:4740-15861 GCA_015106755.1 Etia nguti | reverse complement strand
CAAGATAAAAAAAAAAAAGAAAAAAAAAAAAAAAAAAATTTTCCTTAAAAAAAAAAAAAAAAAAAAAAATGCACAACATGAAGAGACCACTCAGCACTGATGATTTAAGGAGGCTCAACAAGCAGGCCTTTTAAGGACAGCAGTAAAATCTTGCTGCCTCTACTAAAACCAGAACAGTGCACAATACCTTAATGATGGTAAAGCACAAATAGCCAGATCTGAAAGTGACTGAAAGACCTTCATCAGAGGCCTCGTATTTGAAATTCACTTTGGTTTATTGGACACTTCTCACTTTGCATTTGTAATTACTGCAGTTACTCATTATTGCTCATTTGTTTTATACTGAAACGGCCTGCAAAACATGTGGTGTGACAAACTGAAGCAATGCCTTTCATAATACATACTGAGACCACATGGAAAAGTTGGCTAATCCAGTAAATAACACTCGCTGTGTGTGGATATTCATGAAGTGCAAACTGCTAATTAGTATTGTCTGTTTAAAAAAAAATAAAAGCTTGTATTTGGAAAAGTGGAACATTTCATTCCCCCCTAATGGTTTCCATTTTTTTCTTTTTTTCTGTCCATACCTCATCCATCTTCCTATGTATGCGTGTTCGTCTCCTCCTCTCTCTCTGTCAGGGTGAAATTGGGATTCCTGGAGAGCAAGGGGAGATTGGATTCAAAGGAGACAAGGTACGTCACCTTTGCAACACATTTGTGCACGTCACACATGCACGCTCTCTATCTCACTGCTTTCTGACCTCCTCAGTCACCAAACGGCATGCTACCTGTAGTACACTCGTGTTACACAGCCTTTGTCTTTGCAAAATGACTTTTCCAGATGTCTGCTGTTCAGCTTAAGGAAATTCTTATGTTCACCCTCCACATTTGTCTCTGTGTGTAAGCAAAATTCGAATCCATCACAGAGCAGAGTGGCCCCAAGAGATAGCACAATCTTGAACAGAGAGTCATGCATGTCGAATGTCTGTTTCGCTAGAAAAGAATTTAAGCTTCTGATCCTGTCTGGCTGTCTCTCTGAGTTTTTAACTTTTGGTTGTATTGGACAGGGTGTCCAGGGGGCCCCAGGTTTACCAGGCATCCGTGGGAAACCAGGACCACAGGTTAGTTCTTGTCTGGGAATGTATTCCTGAAAACCAGGAATACATTTAACTGTTAAAATGTGGACAAAATTTAAATAAGCAATAGTTTACTTTTTTTTGCCTTCATTGGCCCTTAAGCTATTTCCTTAATAGCTTTTGTGCTAACAGTTTGGCCAGGAAACAAAACTCCAGATATGTCTATTAGTTCTGCTAATAGACATACCAGGTAACTTAGCAGAAAGCTGAAAACTGCAAGCCCGGCAGTGTCAAAAGGTCCAAAACCTGCACATTATGTAATCTTTAATGTTTAAAGTGTTTTTTTAACTCAACAGTAAACATAAATACTTTTATAGGGTTATTATTATTAACATTATTATGTCCAGGACTATTTCTTGGCCTGAAGCAACAATTTCCTGTCCATGAGGTTTACAAGCAGCCATTAGAATGTCCAGAAAGTCACTGCTCTTTGCCAGGAAACTGTCACCAGCATTATTTGTCAGGTCAAGTGGCTCTATAGTGTAGTGGTTTCTATATTTGCCTAACAAGTGAGAGACCCCTAGTTTGATCCCAGAAGGAGGCACAAACCTTTATAGGGTTGCATCAGATGTAAAAAATCTGCCAAATCAAACATGTGGAGCTACCCACTGTAGGGATCCCTTGTGAATAAGGGAGCAGCTGAAAGTAGCATTTCAGTCTCTCAGAAAGTTAAGTCCAGCTTCACTAACCACACCCAGGACTGATTATGCCAGACTTGCTGAATCAAGAAATCATTTAAACAGAACCTGTCTGACAAAGTTAAGTAGGCCAAAAGATCTCGACAAGCAGCACATCATGCCACGATGTAAAGAAACATCTTAGAAACAAAGTCAGTTGGAAAAGGGTTCCAGTAAACCATGGTGAGTGCCATTATTCACAACTTGGAACAGTGGTGAAGCTTCCCAGGAGTGACCGGCCAACCAAAATTACTCCAATAACACATCAACGACTCACTCAGGCCTCACTTGCCTCAGTTAAGGTCAGAGTTCATGATTCGACAATAAGAAAGTGACTAGGCAAAAATGGTATCTATAGAAGAGAGGAGGAAACCACTGCTGACCAAAAAGACAAACAAAGGTTCATCTCACATTTGCCATAAAACATCTTGATGATCCGCAAGACTTTTGAGAAAATATTCTGTGGACTGACAAGACAAACGTTGAATTTTTTGGAAACTTTGAGTCCCGTTACATCTGGTGTAAAACTAACACAGCATTTCATAAATAACACCATACCAACAATCAAACATGGTGGTGGTAGTGTGATGGTCTGCTTTGCTGCTTCAGGACGTGGAGACTTGATTGATCATTGAGCAGTGTTTTTATACCTGTTGAGCTAATTTCAAACATAACCTGCTGCAGAAAAAGTTGGGTCTGTTGCCATGGCAGTGTACCCCAGTAATAAGTGAACCACATTCATAATACAGACAAACAAGTGTTAGCACTGAAGTTACATGGATAAGCCCAAATCCTGCTTCATAGTACAGGACTCAGCTGCTGGCTGTACCAAATGCACAGACATTTGCAAATGTCACTGATCCTCTCATCTCATTTTCAGCATGATTGCTTATTTCCTATCACATCCAACTGTTTCACATCTTTCTGTTTTACAGGGAAAGCCAGGAGAGAAAGGTCCCGACGGTACACCCGGACCTCCGGGCCCTGAGGTTTGTGTTTACTCCTTCGTTGTTGCATTTGATGTCTGCATTTCACAGACAGAATAATGATTGATGCCCTTTTTAATCTCGATAGGGTTTTCCTGGTGACATGGGACCACCAGGAGAGAACGGCCTCGAAGGACCAAAGGTTAGTAAAATCATGATCTAGGCTAAGCAGTCCCTAAACTAACACATGATTCAAAACAGGGACAGAACTCAGCTGGTGCTCCACAGCAACACTGGGAGAGATACAGTGGCTCTTGAGCTAAATTATAACACCAGCCCTCTAATATTCACACGATGACAATGTTTTTATATATTTTTTAAGTAGGTGTAATACCACTGTCTTATTTTAGTTTTGAGCGGTACTTTTGCTTATACTTGATCATAAACTAAACATCATCTGGAGAAAGTTTCAGTAGATGATGGGATTTAAGGAACTGTCCGATAACACCAGAGTCATGAGGATTCATCCTCTGGGGCCCATTGTTGTCTGTCTCAAATTTTTACGGCTGTCCATCCAATCTAACTAACAGACCTGTATCTGTTTCCCCATAACAGTGCTGCTACTGTGGCTCAAAACACATATGTAAATGCTACAATTACTTTTACAATTTAGCATTGTTTTACTGTCTTTTACCAATCAAGGGAAAACCAGGGGCTAGAGGTTTACCAGGCCCACGAGGGATCCCTGGCTTGGAGGTAAGACTCTCAGACGCCACCCACATAAGAATGACCCCACTGTGACTGACAGGCATTAAAAGATTTATGGCACAAGGCATTTTTTTTTTGCTATGGAACACTTAATGTCCCTAAACATAAGCCATGCTAAGATCAATATCATCTGTTTCCAGGGAGACGAGGGCCCTATTGGACCACCAGGCCTAACAGGACTCGAGGTGAGTTATTGGTTAAACACCTGCTCTTATGAAAATAGAGGATACGAGAGAAAGATAGTCAGGCCTCATGCAGGCCAAAAAACAAGGCTCATTATTTTCCACCAGAGTATCGTATGTTGGAACAACACAATGTGCGCATGTTTGATCAGTAAAAAACAAGGGCTATAATTGCCTGTTTCTGTAGTTGTATCGTATAATTTAGCATGTTTGTCTAAATTGTATCCCATGCAGAAGAATCCTATTTCTAACTGTGGTAAGCTCCTCACCAAAGATAGAGGGAGGGGAAGGGACAGAGCTATCACTTAGACTGTGAAAAACATTGCAATGTGAGGCTAAATTTGTCCACAAGCTTGACAATCAGCTAAATTAATACTTACTGTTGAAATTAGCGTGGTGTTTGCACCCCAGGGTTAAACTTTTACTACAGAGTAGACAGTAGCCTAACCACAAAGACAGAAAGAGCTATACAAGATCAATATGTGGCTTGCTCTAAATCATGTGTTACTCCTTTTAATTCTCAGCAAGCTCCATTGTACGCATTTTAACTTCACTGCTTAGCTTTAATTATGCATGTGCAAAATTTGCTGTGCCACAGTTAGAGATCACATGAAGGGTGATAAAGTAGGCTGTCTTTGTGGGTTTTTCTTGCTTTGGACAAGTCAGAAGTCTTGTGTTCTGTGTCTTACACAGCCTGCTGTAGCCTCAGGATAATTTACTCACGGTGCATGCAATTCCTGATCATCGCCACTAGGGGGCAATAACTGCCATCGCCATGTTTATAGGTGGAACGATTTATAGGTGTCATAAAATGCTTGAAGACAGTAAGGGGCCACTGCAGAAACATAAGATTTGTGATTTTGTTTATTAAAATCCTTTTGAAATTACTGAAAATTTTAAAAGATTATTTTCATAATAAATATTTGGTCAAGCTCACGCTTCACAGCAAAACAAACTCAGATGCTACCCGAATAATTGTCATCCCATCCTTTCTTCCGCTCATCTGCACTTTCTTTCAGCCTAACTCCCTCCACACTCACCCTCCTCCCACCCACTCGCCTGCATCAGACTCTAACCTCCTTTTTGTCCTCCTTCCGAGGGGAAGCGCCGTACAACTCCTCCGGGAGTTGTGATTGATCTCTGGCCAGGTGCCGCAGGTCCTCCTACTCCTCCACCTCATCAGCTAGTTGTCTTTCAGCTTCAACAAAGACTGACACTCTGCCTCTGTGTCACTGCATTAGCCTCTCTCTTTTTTATCCTCTCCCTCATCTTCTCATTTGCTCTTCATTTGTCTCTCTCTCTGCACAATGAATGATCTTCCTCTAATCTAAAACAGATGATAAGAACAATTCTTGGAAATCTCTAATTAACTGCAAGAATCTGCCTTCACCCTTTGTATCTTAGCGGAATAAAGCCCTATATAGCACTGCCTTGTAAAAGCAGCTGAGCAAGCCTGAGTAAAACTTTGGTACCGTTGAGTCACTCACTGAAGGACTTTGGCTCAGGCATTCCTGACCTGAAGGTGGTACTGCCAGTAAAAAAGCAAACCCCCCCCCCCTGAAATGCCATTACCTTCACCCACCTTAACCCCAGAAGTGGCTGTCTGGGCAAGAGGAGCATAAGTCATTCTCTCACTCTTTTTACAGCTCGCCAAAATGTACTGTCAGCAATACCTGTAAACCACACTGCATATGTACATGCACTGTGAACCGACTGTTTCCCGTTTCTCTCCTCAAGTTGTCATCTCACAGGAAAAAGATCCTTTATCCTCGCTGAGAATCTGTGATTAACGTTAATGATGCATTCACTGGCAAGTGCATCTCTCATTATTCATCATCCTGTACTAAAATCTTTCAGGGTAGAATGGGCAGGCAAGGATTCCCTGGGATACTCGGTACAGAGGGAGTTAAGGTGAAAAAAAAAAACACTTTTATTTATGATTTTTTTTTACTGCTTTTTTGGTCAAATATATTGAAGAACATTAAATTCATTATTCTAATCTTTTAAGTAATTGCATATTTCTCTCTGCAGGGAGAGCCCGGCATCGCTGGAAAAGTTGGACCCGTGGGAGAGAGAGTAAGAAACCCTTGGCGGCTTGGCTGCTTTTTGCCAATTCATTAATTCAAACATCTATTAATTCATCCATTCAACATGTTTCAGGGCTTGGTGGGCTTCATTGGACCTGTGGGAGAGGCGGGACTGGCAGGAGAGAAGGTAATAATTTAGGGTTTTTTTCCTATGAATTTATTTGAATAGTCCTTACAAGATCACGTTGAAGAGAAAACACTGGACTTGTCCAATTTTAGGGAGATCGAGGGGAGATGGGCCTTCCTGGACCACCTGGAGAAAATGGACCGACGGTAAGACAGAATGACAGCTAGAGTGTGGAGGGGTTTCACGCTGAGAAAGAGTGACGTTTGAGTCTGCTAAAACGTGACCTTAAGAGTACATTTCCAGAGAAGGTATCTTGTCTTTGTTGAAAATTCTAAGAAATGGTCATGGGAATATAGTGCTGTGAGAGATTAAGCACTCAAGTGCCACAAGAATATGACAGAGTATGTTGAGTTTTTTTCTCAAAGCACAGCTCCGTCATCACAGCTCAGGCAGCTTTAAACCCTGTATTCTAAGCAGTGGTTTGGCAATTGACAAGAGGGCTTTAACTGCGGAAAAAAAGCTTGTAATATTCATTCAAACAAAGGTGGAAATAATTCCAGTGAATCCGTTGTGATATTTTACCTCTCTGATGGTGTTAATGGTCAGAAAAGTGCTGACAGTCCTGCTGGAAACTTCTCAAAAGAAAACACAAAAATAGAAAGAGGATATTGTTTTTTGAGACATCTCTTGATAATTTCTCTACCATCTGCAGGACCTCTGAGTAATTCCCAAAGTGTCGTGTACTTTCTTTTACCCCAGGGGTGTCAAACATACAGACCGCAGGCCAGAACAGGCCCGCCAAAGGAATCCAGTCTGAACCAACGTAGGATTTTGCAGAGTTTAAACGTTATTACAGTAGCCTTTCTTTAAAATGACAGTGGAGTGAGACAGTCACTGGGGAAATGGCCGGTTTATTCATTTTCAGTGATTGTAGTCCATTATATTAAAAGAAAGGGTAACATTTAGAGTTTGTTTTGTTTTTTTTATAGTTTGTTATGCAATGGTTTCACTGGCCTGGCACGCTTGAGATCACATTGGTCTGTATGTGGCCCAGGAACTAAAATTAGTCTGACATCTCTGCTCAGTGGTTAGTACTGTCGCCTCAGGTCCTAAGTTCAAAATGCCATCGAAAATATCACAAGACAAAACTCTGCCAAAGGGATTTGACTGAGGTGCCGGCTTAGAGCTCCACACAGTGGCTGCACGCTGCTCTGAATACCGAGGATGCGTTGAGCGTTGAGAGGAAGATCAATAAAGGATAACTTAACTTAACCTGCTCTTTCAAACAGAGTTCGTCGACTCTTTATCGTGTAGGGTCTTTATCTTTTGCGGACTTGTCTAATGTATGCGACTTGCCGGAGTGGATAAGGATTTAGTCATCATTCTTGCTCAAGCAGAGAGAGTTTTCCTGCTGGCTGACAGCCAGTTAGATTTCTCTGAGGACTTCACCACACACACACATACTCACTCACAAGGAAGTTCTGTGTTGGCCCACTCAGTCAGCTACAAAACAGAAACAGACCCTCTGGAAAAGTCTGCATCATACAGTGTGAGGGGAGCTGACCAGCAGACATACATAGTCACTAACAGAGAGCTCATACTGTAGGCATCTTTGTTTTATTCCTGCATGACATCAGAACCGCCTACTGTGCTATAAGTTTGCGTATTGGATAGATTTTTATTGCACTCAGCTGTCTTGAGTAGTTCTGACTGAAGTACTCCCCATTATATAGTTATGCTTTTACAAATGGCCTGGCCAAAAACGAGCTACTATTAAAAAAAATGTAAAAAGAAAAGAGAAAAGCAGCCAAAAGTAGAATGTTTTCCTACATAAAATCATCACCTCGTGCTGTCTATTTTCTTTCTGTTCCGCTTTCTCTTTCATCGTTACTTAAAATGTATTTTCCAGCGGATAGAGCATTTCTCCAGATGTATGTTTGAACTACCAATGAGGGTGTGAAAGAAGGACAATTTATTGCCTTAAACACATCTCAGTGCAATTTGGAGAATGAGTTTGGCCTTTATGTCAACACCTTTCTGCTTAAATAAACTTACTTTGTAATTGGTGAAAGTGTCAGAATATCATCATTTTGTGTTGTTTTTGTGGTTTTTCCTGACTTGTATCAGTTGTAATCGATGTACTGAGTTTATGTTTATCTATGTTTGCACACCAGGGTCACCTGGGGGCACCGGGTGAGGCCGGACCTACTGGACCACCGGGAAGACCAGTAAGTCACCATCCTTCTGCATATTTTGCACTTTCTTTTTACTCATTCATATGATCCTCTCTAATCATAATGATGACAGTGAATGGTTACTAACATTAGTGTCTGTTTTGTAGACCTTTGAAATACTAATCAATTAACTTTTTCTTATTTTTTGTAAAGTATTTTTTTCATTTGATTCATTCGTAGATGATATTTTAAGTAATTTTAGTAACCCACATTCTGCAGGTTTCTCTGAGCATTATAACACCTGGCAGCCTCCTGCCGAATGTGCATTACCCTCCTGTCAGTCAAAAGCCCAACACCTATAACCAATTAGAAGCTTCCCCTGCCCCCCGGTTCTTTGCCGCGGCCGGCTTTGACAGAGCGGGCCAATCATTGGTTGAAGGCAGGGGCCACTGAGCCACCAAAACAAATATAAATATGGGGGATTTGGGGTGCAGCAGGACAGGATTCCAGAGCAGACCCTTTAATTGGTGTGAGTGACAAATCTAACAACAAACCCTATAGTGTGTTCCCGAGGTCAGGCTGCCCTGCAAGGTCAACAGCCAGGGGGCTCTGTGGTCTGTCAGTGTAAACCTTTGTCTTATCGCTGTCCCTCCCCCTTGTTTTCTCTTTATCCCCCATTTTCCTTTGTTTATCAGGGCCCTCCTGGAGCGACTGGGCCAACTGGTACCAGAGGGCCTAAAGGCTTGCGGGTAAGTCGAAAGGTTCACGTGAGTTTAGTTGGTTTTTTTTTTCTTTGCAGCTTAGGTGTTGACTGGTGTTCTGCAGTCACTGTGTCACAGATCCCAGCCGGGAGAACAGATCATAGACTTGGCAGAAGAGTGTGTATATACACCATTTTCTGTTTTGCGTATGCTCTGCTGTGTGTTTATAGGAGATCTGTGCTACTGCTTTCAGAGCTGTTTGGTGAATAAGGTGAAGTGATGTGTGACGGGGTCTGAGCTGATGATACAGATGTTTTAAAGGATGCGGGTGCTTCCGCACACATATGCAGTTTCAAAGTTGAAGAATTAATGTTTCAGCCTTTTTTTGCAGGGGGCGCATAGCAAACTCATTATGAGCACTAGAAGAGCTCCGGTGATGTAAACCAAATGGTCTTTTCTTCATTCCATAGAAATGGAACAATAACTGGTGGTTATGGGAACGAGTCATTGTTAGTCCAACAACATCACTTCTGTTGTGGTTGGAAAATGGGATCTGGCTTTTGTTGCTCATCTGGAAGCTGCTCGCAGATAAATATAGTAAACTGGGGAAGCAGGGTTTATGTTAATGATTAACTAAGATTGGATTTAATTATTCTGCTTTAATAGCAAGCTGACACATCAGTCACAAATGCCACTGGTAAAGCTTTATAATATGGCCCGTGACTAAGGGTGTAATTTCTCTGTAATTAAATAGAATTTCAATGAATTTTATTTGAAATTACAATCTAATTATATTTCCCTCCAAATACTTAAAGGTAGGCACACTAGAATAAGTAATAATATTTAGGTACTGCATAAGTAATTATAAGTAGTGGGCAATTTCATGCTAAGTTTGCAGAAAAAGAAACAATATTTCATCATCTTACATCGTAAACACGCTCTACTTATTGTGGTGCAGGCCATATTATGGAGTGGATTAATATTATGGAGTGGATTAATATTATGGAGTGGATTAATCTTGCCTTTTTACATCGCTATTCTTTTACATCTTTATTTAATATTCATTATGTTGATGTGTTTGATGGATGTTGTCTTATTCTATTATCCAGTTCAATTGTAACCATAAAATGATGGAGCCAAGTCTAACTTAATTTTTGTTCTTTCGCAATTACTGTGTAAGCAAAACCTTCAAGCTTCCAGGCAGTTTACAGGAAAGGAGTGTCTCCTTTCCTGTAAACTGCCTGGAAGTTAGGCAAAGTTAAGCCACTTCAAAATACGGCCTGTGCCCCCGAAAACTACAGTGTGCTTACAATGTAAGGTGGGGAAATATTGTTTGTTTTTCCACAAAATTACCAAGAAATTACTTATGCAGTACATGAAATTGCTTACAAAATAATTTCCTTTTCTATGAAATTCCTGAATTTATGTAATACTTAAAACTACTCCTGCACTACCTAAAATTACGTACTGATTACTTAAATTTGCTTACAGTATAACTGTTTCTTTGTCTCCTTAAAAACCTGACTTGTTGCCCTCTTATTCTTTCCTCCCTTATTCCCCCTTTTTCTCCATTTTTAAAAAAATCTCATTATTGCATTTTTGAATTATTTTTTATTTTATGTAACCTCGTGTAAACACATTAGCATTACAAATGGCACCTGTAAAGTTAATACTTATAAAGTGATAGGAGCAGCGAGTTACGTTATTTCACACTACTTAGTACTCTAGAGGAAGTTAGAGCACCTGTGCTTTTTCTCTATTATGACCTGTTTAACACTTCCACACTGTTGTGGCAACAAACTCTATGCAAATAGACTTCGGCGCGAGATAATTAGCAGACACAGATAATGCCAGTAACAACACTGAGATTTGTTCAATTTCAGCTTTGCGGGAACAATAAAAAACACATAAAACCCCAGAGTGCTTTCTTGAAAGACGATAACCAGGCAAACAGGGACTAAGACCTGAAATAGTATCTGGATAAATACCATCAAGAGAAATTTCAATCCCCGATAATTGATGTTGCTCATAAAATCTGGCATCTGGAACACCATGAAGCAAATAAATTCTCGAAGTTCCAATTAAACAACTGCTTTCAGGTGCAATAATAAAGAATTCTGAGTAAGATAATGAGGACAATTTCTATAATTATGTTTACGGTGAGTTTTACTTCACAGTCGTGAACATACCTCAGTTTTAGCCTGTTGTTAGTTAGGGAACTTTTTATTGCTTTGGGTCCAATGAGCCAGCTGGAAAGTGGCGTAAAAAAGCGTTGAGCTTCTTCATCTGAAGAATCTATGGGAGATGGGCCTGGCCACGCTCTAATATCTCAAGTTGTGTTTTCAGTTAATACTAATGTCAGCAACTTCCAGTGCCAATAAATCTGCCTGCTGCTACATGACT
>VUQG01010123.1:17204-46603 GCA_015106755.1 Etia nguti | reverse complement strand
ATATAAAAAAAAGGAGAAAAAAAAAAAAAAAAAAAAAAAAAAGGCTTTGAATGTGCCACAGAACCAGCGTTCTCCTGCTGTTTAACTGCTGGGCTTTGTGGCCCACTGGTATATAGGATTCATGATCTCGAAACGCCGTATCAGCACTACTCCACTACAGAACCTTCACTCTTCTTTGTAGACGTTTAGCTCTGATGTGCGATGATGAAAAGATGGCAATAAAACAGGATTTAACCACAGTCAAGTCACCAGCACGAAATCAACAGTACCAGAGTACAGCTCACTGTTGCGGCAGAAAAAAATTAGAGGTTTTCTCACATGGTTTTAATCGTTTTAATTCATCTACAGGAATTGTTTTGACCCCTATTATTGTGGTATCAAAGAGGAAGAAAGCAAAACCTGTTTTTTCCACTATTATATTTAAAAGGTTCTAAGAGTTGTAACCAAATTCCTTTCAGCACGACCTTGTCGCTGCACGGTAACTCTGTGAAAGTTTTGAAAAGAATGATTACTATTTTTGCGGCACTTAATTTAGTCTTACCGGGTCCATTTAACAAACCCCCGCATGGAAGCTGCCAATTAACACCTTAGAAACATAAAAAGCAACAGACGCATTTAAAAGTGTTTGAAGCCAATAAAGGAAGTTTGTCTTTGTGCTCGCTGTGAATCCTCCCCATTGAAGTTTCCCCTTCTTCAAGGTGCCACAACAATGAATTCACCTAACACTGAAAAATATTATATCCACTGGGAGAACGGCAGAGCGAAGCCTTTCAAGGCTGCTAGTCTTTATGTGGGGAAGGCATTAAATCATGTGAGGATGTTAGTAGTGCATTTGGCAGAGGCTGTGCGTGTGCTTCACTGGCGGGTGGGAGCGGACCCAGGATGTGTCACTGGCCTAGCCCAAAACTGTCACTCATCCTGTGTCCTGCTGCAAAACCACCCTGTATCGCCATGCCAACGCATCTCATTAAAAATCACCCACTATGTGCCAGGGAAAAAGTCCAGCCAATTTCTCAAATGTTCCCTCTCATGTGAAATGCAAAACTAGTATTACATGGAGAGAACATGCTTTCCCACTGACATTTAAATCTGTTAGTAAGATGAAACCTCTGAGGGCAAATTAACACCAGGACTGTCAAAAAACAAAACAAAAAAGTTACTCACCACTTTCAGCTCCGGCACTGATCGACTCAATGTCCATTCCTGGCTGTTGACAAAAGAGTCTAAAAAGAAAAAGACAAATAAAGACGTAAATGACAAACACAAACAGTACCAAGTGATGATTTGCTTTCCGTTCTATTTGACCCCCGGCTACAATATGGCACTGACAGCTTTTGCTAGCGGCTGAATTTGAAGAGTCTGCAGTAAGTTTTATGCTGAATGCTCCACCAGTCAAATCAAGCATTTTGACTTACACAGCAGTCAGTTACAGTAAAACATTTTGAAAGGAATTGTGGGGTTGTTGCCTTTTTTTTTTTTTAATTTCCTGCACACATGTTAACCAGAACCACTGAATCAAAGTTTTATGGCAGATGGACAGAGCCAACTTTAGTGAAAAAGTTGTGTAGTTATGACGATGTAGACATTTGGCCCGTTGTGTTCTACTGTTTGTCCTTTTATTTTTATCTTTTGTCCTATTTTTCCCCATTGTTCTTTTATCTTTCTTTTTTCCCCCTTCTTCTCTTTACCACTTCAATCCCTCCCTGCTTGTCAGCTTTGGCATTGCTAAATTACACATATCCTATGTGAATAATAATAATAATAATAATAATATATGAATTAATAAAACTTTATTTATAGAGTTTAGGCAAACCAAATCTGTTTGGCAAACAGTGTATTCAGATCATCATTCTGATAATGAATGCTGTCGGACAAGACAGTAGAAAAAACTAAACAAAAGTAGAATTTTTTAAAAAGTAAAAAGAAAAAGATACAGCAGCCATTCTGTGTTCTTGACTTGTGACCAATAGGACAGCCTCACATATGTCTGATTATGCACGTGCAACATGTGCACAGCAGCGCAGGCTAATAGTTGCTCACAGCCATTACTGAGCTCTGAGGAAGACACAAAGTTGGCCAAAGTAAACCATGGAGGAACCGCCATGAAAACGTTTAAACCTAATGAGACACTTAAATCACCCTCACCCAGCTGAACATGGACATTTTAAAGACGCTAATAAAGGCAAAGTGGCTAAGGCTAAAGCTATCCGGAGCTCAGTATCTACAGCCTCAGTACGAGCAAGGGCTCAAAGCAGGAACAGAAAAAAAATTGTTTAGAGATGTTTTTTAAAAAAAAGAGAGAAAAGGGCACACATGCTGCTATCTGATGAAGTTATAAACATACCAGGAAATGATTTATGTAACTTGCATCTGTGTTGATATATAAATCTGATAAACCTGCTTTTGTTTGGTAAGGTAAAATATGTCAAGTAAAGGCAAATGTATAGAAACCCATTTTTAGCTAATTATCTGTAGCTTTATTCTCAGTTCTTTCAGTGAGAGTCCATCATGGGAAGTTTGTGGGAAATTATGAAGCTTAATAATTTATTTTAGTGTGAAAATATCCTGCATTGAAAAATTTTTTGATTTTTTTTGTATAAGCTGTCACTTATAGAAAATTGGAATAAGCAAAAATAAAATTAAATAACTAACTAAATGAATAAATCAGTAGCAGCACCTCACTCATAGAAATCAGCCAAGAAAATTGCAATCAGTGCATCTCATATTTCTGTGATAATAATTTGCATAAACTAGGGTTTTTTTATAATCCTCCAGAAACATATCTGCATATGAATGAGCTGAATTCGAACCTTCTGGTGATTTCTAGTGCTGGAAGCTTTCTGGTTTCAGTCTATAGTCCGCTCCTAGTTTAAATCCAATTGACCTATCAAATCTGAGCAGGCCTTAGCTGCATGCAGGTCCGTATGGAGAGCAAAAGTGGGACCGCGTTTACTGAAATGCAATCTTAAGTTCATCAGCTAACATCTGAAGGTGGGTTAACTTTTTAAAGTTTATCTGCATTTGTAAACATCACAAAAGATCTTGGACCAGGTATCTGCTGGTTACAATGGATGCCTGGAAAAACTGTTCCTTGCATTCAGAGTATAAGGAATGAGATGAGCTGATAGCAATTACGTGAACCCATCGTAAGCTGACAGTTTTTCAGGCTTTGTTCAATGGAAGATGCACTTTGATTAAAGCAACTTAAACCAAAAACTAACAGTGATATTAGATGAAGCCCCAAAAGAGACTACCCTGCTTGTCAGCTAATATCAGCTGGCTCCAGCCCCCAGATCCTGATTTGAAAAAGTGGTTAAGAAAATGCATGGATGGATGGATGGATTGATAATTAAAGGATTTTCCATCTGTCCGACTATTTTGTTTTCCTCTAGTTTTGTTTATTTATTTACAACACATAAGTGTGAAGAAGTAATTGCAACACACCTGTGGTTAATGCAGTCTGTGAATGCCATTTCAATGTACAGCCCAATCTTAGGAAGGGATTTGGCTAATCTGTTTTAAAAGCCAATTATTATCAGGCTTGATTCAGCGTGGTAGGTTTACCAGTGACATTTGGAGACATTGACTAGATAATAGAGCTCTGAAAAAGGGCAGAGCACTATAAAGGACAATGCAAACCCTCAGAACTAAAAACACAAATGACAGCTCCACAAGCTGTGCCCATTTTCCACAGAGATGGAGTACACAACTATGTGTAATAACATCTATTAGAACAAAGACCACCTTCCTGTTTTGGATCAAGGCTTTCTTGCCACCTGAACACCCCCAAATAAGATACCGTCTCTAATACAGGAGCATACATGCCGCCTTGCACAGGTAACCCCCTCCACATCTCTAAACCATAACAATTAAACTACTCATACACCATCATTACACAGCTATGGCGGTTTTTCTTTTTGCTGCAGGCGATGCCAATATGAAAAGGCACAAAGCATAAACAGTAAGAAAACCAGCGTCGTTATAGGACATGTTTCAGTTGTTTTTTCCAAAATGTATGCTAAAAGCATGAATGACTCATAGAAGGGCATACATGAGCCAAAAATTCCCCTTGACTTGTCGATTAAAAAAACCCCACCAAAACAAAAATCCTCAGTTAAAATCTTGACTTTTTTCTCCAATCCATTTACAAAGAGCATCACTCTGCTGTGGATGTCTCACTTGTTGTGGGAGAGGAGAGTGCATCCCGAGCACAGGGGCCTTTCACCAACCATTGTTTGGAGCAGAGGAGTCTTTAAACAGCACGCCTCCAGTTAAGCCCTCTCAGTGTGGGTTTGACATGTCAGAACATGAGCAGAGACATCCAAACTGCCTCAGTTTTTAAGTGCAGGAAGCTCAGTGCAGGTCACGGCTCTCCGAGGCGATCTCCGATAAGGCTGCCGCCCCATTTTATTACAGTTCCTGTTTCTTGTTATTGAAAGGTCAACCAGCGGTAATACTCAAAAATAGCAATTACATGAACCTATTTAAGGTGCCAGTCTTTCAGGCTTTGTTAACAGCTCACCCAAAATCAAACTTTTTGTATGTTCCTCTGGCCTGCATTGCTATTTATCTGACTAGATTGTGAGTCATTTATACTGGCTATAGTAATATCTACTTTCTCTTGAATATAATGGAACTGAATGGAGCTTTTTTTGTTGTACTTAAAGCGCCAACAAATGTTTTTTTGTCAAACTTGGTATCATGACCTTGTTACCAAAATGGTCCGGCACTTTCATATAGGAACTATTTTCTTTCTACTGTCTCATCACAGCTCATCTAATGTTTACATCCTGTTACTGTATCATTAGCACAAGCCTGCCATCATGGGTACGTAGATGCTTTCGTCAATACAGTGATATCATTAGCAAGTAGTTCCTATATTGTCCTTTTAATGAAGAACTGGTTTTTAGAGAAATAAAGCAGAATGAATAAAGAGTAATATTTGATAAATGAACCCCCACAAAAGACATGATTTTCAGATTTTAAACAAGGAGTGCTTTTAAACTAAACCCAACTAACACGTAGCCACGAAGGGGAAATTTTGGGTCATTGCAGGTCAACGCAGAAATTGAGTTGTTGGCCACTGACAATCGCTTCGCCTCTGGAGTGCCGCATTGACTACCAGAAAACAGCACCACTTATGCTTTCACAGACAATAATAACAACAAAAGGAAGAAATAGAAAATGAGTGCCTTTCACTAAAATAATACTGAAATTAGGAACACACCAAAGAAACAGTATCATGGTCAAGATAACTAAAATTTGCCATCCCGAAAGAGATAAAGTGGAACCGAACTGTTCCCCCACTAAAAGAAAAACCCCTAATTGAATCCATGTGGTCAGCATTATGTCATTCTTTAAATATGACCATCCCCACATCGCTGTGTCCCAGAATGCCTATGGAAACAAGGGAGCCCCGGGACTCGCGATGCCTACAGAGGACACCAGTGTCTTTGTCTCTGTGAGGGTAAAACTTTTGGCAGCATGTTTGTCAGGTCTTTCACTTCGCTGCTCACGTCTGCTCAGATAAAAAAGGACCACTCAGTCTGAGGGTAGCGAAGCACAAGCGAAGCCCCGACTTATTCCATGAGAAAAGAAAATCTAATGTGAGCAGCAAGTCCGTGCGTATGCACATGCATGCATGCGTGCCAATGTGAAGGAATCTGAAGTGGTTTTTTGGGGAACGAGAGAGGACAACCTTGAGATCTAAACTTCCACTCTTACTCTGACCAACTTTCCAACCATACTTTCCTTCCGTCATGAATTACAGAGTGAGAATTTAGCTAGCAATTAGTTTTTCTACTCTGATGATTCACCAACTGACATTCCCCGTCTGGCTACTTTTATCATGCATGTCATGACAAAAATGGTCCCGCAGCATCTTCCTTTTGTCTATAGCTCCACAAAAAAAAAAAATGTACAGGAAAAAAAACAAGGATAAGAACCCTTACTTCTCTTCTGCTGAGCTCCCAAACACAAGCCAGTAATTTCCATCAAATTAGCTAAGTGACAAACACAGTCAGCAGAGAACAAGGTGTTTACCCCGAACTGGTCTAATGCAACCTGGATGGTCTCCCCTACTTAAAGCTGCCAGAGCCTTGTGTTATCTGCAGAAAGGCATTGATCACTTCCCCTTAAAATAAATTGGACATCCCGATTCAAACAAGATTCACATTTAACACGAGATTTGCAAATTGGGTTTTCAAGAAGTCTTGCAGTGGAATGCCCAGGCTGACTGACTCAGTTTGTCAAATTAAGAAGGGTTTGTGCCAGAGGTTATCTTTGCAGCTACAAAAAGGAATAAGAAAAAAAAGAACAAAAACCAAACGAATCAGTCACGCATAAATGAAACTGCATGCAAAGTTATAGAAGATCCACAAATTGCAGATTTTTTGGCAAACGGTTTGTAGACCTCTTGGTGAAACAGCAGGATCCTGCTTCAAATGAGCCACAGTTCTGAAAAACACAATGTACTGGAGCTGAGATTTGCAGTGGCAGCTGCTCATATACAAGTTACATTCAGTTATTAACAGATTTCCCTCCGCTCCTAACCAGACTGTCTGCGATTCAGTGGTTTTTCAATATCTTGCAGTCTCCCCATGTGTCCTGCTGAAGCTGAGAGGGCATTATCGCAGTGTCACTGTTTATCCAACTTCCCCTGAAAGTGTATTTATCTTAAACATAGCAACCTGCTGGGGACTTAACTACACCTGCTGATATGAACGCCATAAACAAAAGCATTTTTTTCTAATTATTTTTCACTCTGCAGGTTTTAAAGTAAGGCCGATTCCATCTGAAAGGTAAAGCACACACAGGAAGTACCTTCTGTGAAATGGGAGGAGTTCACATGAATTAATATCGAAAGAGGCAAAGCAAAAGGGAAACAAAGGGAATTCCATCCTCATGAATATATTTTGTGTCAGATTTAAGATAAATAAGTCTGGATTTCACCTTCGTGGGGGGATTTTCTTGTCTAAAAGGTAACTCCAAAAATACTCATCACTGAGTGCTTTCCTGTCTGCAAGCTACATTGACAGGCTAGAGTACAGGTTACTTTAGAGTTCTATCTGCAACACCACTCCTGGTATTTCAACCTCTGCTACACATGTGCACCTACACTGCTTCTCCAACTCAAAGGACCCCAGAGAGCACCCCCGACTCCCCATTTCAGCACACAGTTCACTGGCCACTCCTGGATCCGACAGGATGGCTTTGTTTACCCGACAGGTGGGGGTGGGGACATCTCAAACTCTTCCCCCTGTTAAACTCCCTTCCTCCACCCTAACCTCATCCACACACTTGAGTACAGCCTGAGTGTATGCATGCATTCAGTCGCAGAAGAGTTGGGCTTCGGCTTTTCTGGATTTAATTTACTTTAAGAACCAACAGTTAGGCAGGTAGCAACAAGCGCAGAGTCCCGCCCAGGGCATTGAACACCCAGCTTAACTCAAGCTGATCGGCACACCTACATTCCTGAAGCTTGACTGACTGACTGACTGACTGCAGTGGAAGAAATGGACAAATACCACTTGACTCTGGAAAACAAATGAATAGGTATCCTTGGTAACGTGTCATGGGAGAATACAAACAGACAAGAGATTAACAAGTCTGACCTCAGGCCCCTTCATGAGCCTTAAATTAGCATGAAAATTAAAACAAAAAGAAAGAACTGTTTTCCTGGTTCAAAAGTTGCGAATATATACATGACATGTGCGACTTGACATCGGCAGAAGGTATTAGGTTGTCACAGACGACTAATTAAGTCTCTTTGAAAAGGTGTGAAATGAGAGCTTGACGCACAAAACGCACCAAATCAGAGCCATTAATTCAGATAGTTACAAATATTTGCCTCTCTGCCTGCTCTTCCAGGCAACTGGACAAACACACTTCACTGTCAGAGTTAACCTTTAAACACAGCGCTTAAGTCGTTTGCTCCTCTCCCCATCATTACAGAATGTAAGCCCTCTTAATTTAGCATTGCGAGACTGCCAAATGCATCCCCATTACAGCCACTAACTGCTTTAATGCTACTTCTTTAAGCTGCGTCTCTGAGAGGCCAACAAGCAGGCCTGGGTGAGGATAACACAGAGATAGCACGGGGACTGTGTTATGGCACAGCCGCCCCTCTGTAAAACAAACTGTTATCATGTGTTCTTTTCAGTCACTGGTGATTTCACTTCACCTACTTTTTGACTGAACTACAAAAACCTCACAGAAGGCAAAGTAATTGCTGTGCATGTGCACACGAACTGGAGGTTCACACATGAAAAACACTGGAGAAATAAAATACCCGAAATAGAAATTCCAAAAGGACTCTTTGGACTTTTTTGAATGCCATCCAAACTCACAGTTCCCCCACATGTTTTTCATTTGCTTGTCCTAAAAAAAAAGTGCACTTCCTTATTTCTCTCGAGCTGTAACTTTCGGTGCAGTGAGCAAGAGGGGGTATATAAAATGGAGTACTGAGCTGAGAAATAAATCAGCAGTCTTGCAGGTCTTACCTTGACCTTTGTGGGAGTCAATGCCTGCCAGAGTCTCTATGGTGACTGGCTGTGACTTATTATTCCCAGTCTGGGGATACTGACCACTGTCTTTGCTTTGAGACTGCTGAATTTCACTTTTGCCACTGCTTGGCTGGTCTTTCCTCCTGAAACGGTTTGCTATGAGCTGCCATATACTTGGTTCTTCCTGAACTGGTTTGGAAGTCAGTTTTGGTGGACAGAGGGGTACCTCCATTACCTTGACCTTCCCCCTGCTGTGATACTTAATGTACTGCATGCCTCCATCTTCCGTCTGATCACTGGAAGTTGAAATCTTTCTTCCTGTGAGGTACGAGAAGGGTTGAGGAGGCATTGTTGCCTCTTCAGCAGTACTTTTAGTCTGAGAGCACTCCTTTGACTCTACCCCAGAACCCAAATCCCTAGGACGAGTCCTCCTGATTCGCAAACTAAAACTCCGTCTTAAAGAGCTCAGTGTACTTTTTGAAGTATCAGATTTGTTGTTTTTGGGGGAAATTTTTGCATCTTTGTCATTTTGCTTTTCCTTGTTCTTCTCTTGTGATGTTTTGCCAAACAGTTTCCATCGTAAGCCTCCTTTGAAAAATCCCTCTCCTTCGCCACCTCTGTGGCTGCCAGTCCTCTCGCTGTTTATGTCATCATCAGAGCCCCTCTTCTTTAGTTCCAGTACTGTCATACTGACGGGCCTGGGCTTCCAGCTCCTCTGGCGGACCCTAAGGTTCACCTCCGCAGGGCCCGATGGCCGTTGAGGCACAACAGGATTGAGGCCATCCACTGCTCTCAACTCAGCCTTCCTGCTCCTGTGCTGGTGGCTTTCTAAACTTCCTGTCCATTTGAAGGATTCCTGGGCGTGGGGCTCTGGCAGAACTTCAACTGCGCCTGGAAGCATGCAAACGCTCCTGGGCCTCAGCAGCCGTCGTTCTTGTTCAGGCTGACGATCTCTTTGGACCTTGACCGGACCGTCATACATGCTCATCGTCCTTCTGCCGAGCAGGGCTTCATCCTGATGTGACCTTCGTAGCAGGGCCCAAGGCAGAGACCTTCTTCCTGGTGCAGTGTCATGATTCCCAAGAACAAGACCTTTAGCCTGGATGCTGGCAGAGCATGACGTTGAGCTCTGAATGAGCTGCTCCTTGGCGTGTGGTTGAGCTGTTAGCTCTACCACGTCTCTGTCTTGCTGTGAGGAGTTTCCTGCGTATTTTGAAGGTGGTTTCAAAAACTTGTCTGTCTTCATTTTTCCCGCAATCACCTCCTCCAACTCCTCCTCATCCTCCTCCACCACTACCTCCTCTCTATGCCTCCCGGCGCTACTCAGGGAGAGCCACCTGCTGAGCTCGTGCTGTGCCTTGCCCAACCTTGGGCTTTTCTCCATTTGGACTATACAAGTCATCTCTCCATTTGGTTGGCAATTCCCAACCAGGGTGTGAGTGACCTGGCCCATTTCCAGCTCTGACACTGGTGCATCTATATGTGTTTCTTTCAAGATTACAGAGACGTGGTATACAGTTATCTCCTGCTGCTGTTGTTCTATAGCTGTACTCCTTGGGGTCGCATCCACGGTCCCACTGCTAAGGAATAGCATCACACTTCATTCAGACCAATTCACACAATCATCCTCATTAACACACTGAAATCAGTGTGTTACACAAGCCACCATTCGCATTCTGCCAGAGAGTTGAGATTCAGCTCATGAAGTCCTTCATTTGAAGACTAAATTCCTCTGCCAGGTATAATCTTTCACCTTTGACATGAGGAGAGAGAAAAAACAACTTCAAACAAGTTAGTTCAAAGCCTCGCTGCCACCTGCATCCTCTGGCTCCGTTCCTCAGTAGAATCACACAGGCATTTAGATGGTAGCTGCTTTTTGCTCCGCTCTATTCTACCTGTCTCGAACAAGCAGATGCACAGAAGAAAAACAAAACTTTAACTGCTGATTTTGCAACAAAGGCATATCTGCAACAGACACAAAAGTTACAGCTCAAAAAAACTGAATCATCCTTCTTCTTTGGCAAGTTATAAACTGCGAGCAATCCCTGTTGTTGGCGGTGCAGAGAAACCCCTTAATCTCTGAGCTCTTGCCATGTAGAGCATGAGGGAGTGTGTCTCTGTTTGAACTTTCAGCTGCCTTCCAACCCCCGGGACACATGGAAAACAAGGAGTGGATCCCAAGGACATTGAACACGCCCTCATGATTTCACCAGAGTTGCTAACAGCCCTCGGAGGTATAAACAGGCAAAAGTGAACACGCAAGATTGAGATAAGCCTCTGCTGATTACACACTGATATATACAGACTACAATCCACAAGAAACAGCCATAAGTGGGCATTTTACTTGGGTTGACCAATGACAGAACAAAAGAATAAACTATATACTCTCTCATATTTATTTAGATACTTGACTGATTCACCTAAACACATCAGTTTTGGGGATACGCTGCTTAGGTTTTAAACACTTTTATAAGGACGAAGATGTCAAAATGTCTCCCTCGCTCCAGGATCTATGAGAATACTAATGCAGCACAGCCATGGAGTAACATGGGAGTACCCACACAACCACACACCAACCTTCCAGTGGCTCCCACTATACAGCCTACACTCAGTGGGAGAGCTTAGCTTAATTCCAAGATTGGCTGACAGCTATTTTTGTTGAGGAACTTATTCTTTTTAAAGCACTAATGGTTACCGTGGCAGAAATCAGTACATTGGACATTATGTAAAATGGCATTCTCTGAACCTAAACATAATTACACATTCACTGCGTGGGCAGTCCTGCATCTAACTTCATTGAGAAAATTAGCACATTGAGCTACTGAGAATGCTGGCATTCGATTAAATGCAGAGAATAAAAAGACTGAGCAGCCTTTACGTGTCCTATTCAATCTTCTCGTGCATTAGTGCAGCGTAATGGGTAGAGCTCATTTAGACAGCCATGCACCACAAAGAATCAAGGGAGATTTTACCCCCACAACTCTGCAGCACCCAGTGTGGTTAAGACTGGAACACTGCCCCTTTGTGGTCAACAAGAGAAAACACAGTGGAAGGGAAAATGTTCACTGGGCATGTAGTGTTATCAACTGGATAACCATTTAAAGCTGGTGTGATTTGCCTGGACAAAAAACATATATCTAAAACAGATGCATATTCAGAATTTAGCAACACTGCTTATGAGAAAAGAAGAAGAACAACAAGTGGCCATTCCTCGAGCGCATCACTGTGGGGAAACCAGAATAACCGGGAGGCAGAAAGTTACAGCCCAACTGCTGCAGTTTGTGCCAAAAGCTAAATCTCAACAGCATTTGACTTGAACTGATTTTGTTTTTTAGTAACGACTCCCTAAAGTCCTCCAATTGCTATTGCCGTTCCGTGCCATCTACAGTACGTGTGAGTAAATTCCTGATATTTGAAGTGTTTCTTGGCACATTTGTTTCTCCCTTATGTCTCTTTATCAACTGACTCAGCGGTGTTAGAATGAAAACAATCAAAAGCATTTTAGATATTGTTACAGGAAACTCTAACCACGCGCGTGCAAAATCTAAAGTGAGCGAGTACAGCAGCGAAGTTGGATCCCATATCAGGCTGTCAAGAGGTTGTAATTTCGGCCTTTACCTGTGTCTAGGAAGCAGGGGTTTGAAAGGATGTGGGTCTCATCATCGAGTAAACAGTCCTTTTCACTCCACTGGATCTCGTGCCGGTGTCGAGTTTGCTTGCGACTCCCGAAGCACATCAACATATTCTAGCTGTAACCTCAGAGGGACTTTTCCGTGATATAACCAAAAAGAAACAGAGATATTTAGGTGCCTGAATCCATGTTCAGATTATTGATCATCTTTGAGTCATTGCGCCACTCCTGGGTTTTTATCTTCCTTTGCTTCTTTCAGACATTTCTGTTAACATCTGCAGCTCAGTTAGTCCCCAGTATTTTTCTGTCCAGCATAGAAACAAAAAAAAGAAAGAAAAAAAACCCTATTTTGTCATTTCTGGCATGCACTCGATGCAAGCCTGATATTGTGGTAACAAGCAGAAGCCGGAGCGGCTACTGGACAGTCCGAGGAGGCGGCCCAGAAAGGCCATGTGCTATCGCTCCCTTTGAGTCCTTTCCTTAATGCAGGTGTTGGTTAGCAGGGTCCTACATAGGAAGTCCTGATAGGATTAAAGTTAATCCACTATCCTGTTGTCTTTGTTGTGGTCCGGTCCAAAGGAAACCTGTGCTGCGGTAAATCCTGGGATTTCAAAGTGCTGACCAGGTAACAGAGCCTCTCTTGTGTTCAACCCTGTCCTGCAGCTAAATATTTCTCGCTCTTGAAACTGTATCTTGATGGAAGGTGGAGGGAAAACCTTTTCTGAAAAACTGGATTGGCATGTTCTGAGGTTTCGGAATTACCCTCTGCGTCTGTATCTCCCTGTGTGTATGTGTACACATCTGCCTGATTGTAAGCGGAGGTCATACTGTGTGTGTTGGCCGTTTATCTCATTTCTGTGCGTCACCTTGTCAAACACAGGCGTAGCTGTTTTGCCAACACCCCCCAACCTGAGTTTCTCTTTCAATTTTTCTTAGGCTACATTCCTTAGTTGTTCAGCAACAGAAAGGTACGCTCTGTGCTTTTGCAAGACAATTTTCTCACCATGTGATTATTATCTCTCCTATAAGCTACGTTTGCAATCTTTCTTTGCCAGGTTAATATCCCAAAACCCCTTTCTACTTTTACAGCATCCCATAAGATGACATTACATTTTAAATGTGTCACAAATACAGTGTGCACATCATCTCTACAGTACTTTCATTTTTGTTATTATGGGGGCATCAGAATTTAATTCAAAGCAGGCATCATTATATAATTTGACTGGACAATCTCATCAAATCCCTAATTAGACTGCCTGTTGGGGGGTTTTTTCGCCTTCACTTTCTAATCGAATTCAATCAGTGCTTTTGCCATTCAGCAGTATTTCCCTTCATATTAGATCATTTGACACAATATACCACATTTCCAGTGGAGGGCAGTCACGTCGCTAAGGAATTGCATCCTAATTATAACATTATATCAGTTAAATTAAAATAATATAAAGCATTTCCTAATGCAAAAAAAAAAGAAAAAAGTTTGGGGTAACTTTCAAAACTAAGAAGCTTCACTCAGACTGGTCTCTGTGGTCCCCTCCTATAAGCCCGGGGTAACAAAGAGGCTGAATTGGGAATGTTTTTTTTTTTTTTTACAGCAACATCAATTATCTGGAAGACTCAAGCAGTTTCGGGGCTTGTGATGATGTCTGGATACCCATTAGCTGGAAACACACACAAACACACACACACACATAACGGAAATGTCTCAACAGCAGACATAGCAGACAGTCAGAACTAGTGTGTTTATATAAGACGCAGACACTATGTGCGACAAACAGTGGTGTTGTCTAGCAGATTGCATGATGCATTCAAGCCACATGAGTAAAGCTTACTAACCCCTCGTCAGTATTAGAACATGAGTCAGTGTGAGGAAGACGGCCGCGTACATATGTAAACTCCTTCGCAGAGATGGTTTGCTTCCTCCAGCAAACAGGGTGACAGGAAGAGAGACTGAAGGCGGCCTCCTGACTTATTATAATTAGCACTCGGCAGGTAGGAGGCTGTAGCCCAACTCTTCTCGAATATGTTTTTTTGCTGACCTCATTCACACATCAGCACAGCTCAAGCCTCAGGCATCCGGTATTCTCCAGCATTACGTATGAGGGATGAAAGGAGAGAAAAAAAAGAAACTCTGGTGTTATTTGGTTTCTAAAAAACACAAATACATTTATTCAGAACTTTTCAAAGTGAGCTCTGCGTGACAAATCGGTGGCAAAGTTTGCCACAGTGACTAACAAGCTTTAATGAGAACAGAAATGTTCATGACTTTTCATAGGTGTTGATGTCACGCTTTAAATATAGCCTCGTGTGAACATGTGAATGTAATATATTGCTCAGGAAGCACAGCATGGAGAAAATTATTCAGAGCTATTAGAAATACCCCTTGATTGAAGAGATGTTTGCCCTCACTGGAGAGAGTCAGGTACTGTGATTATCATCATCATCACTGACGAAACACAGGAGCTCGGAATTGCTAATTGACCCCATGCAAGACTGCCTGAGGCTCTAATAAATGAATCCTGGTGGCATCTTCTGGATTTCCGAAAACTGCAAGAAAAAGTGCTTGCAGGTAGCTGTGCTCTTTTGATAGAGAAAAGGGAGAAGGTTGGGACGTAGTTTGGGTTAATATAAAAAACAATTCTCAGAGCACTCCTCAGAATAACGCCTTCACCGGACACTTTACTAGGTACACCTCACAGGTAGAGAGGACTCCTGTTTCCCTTCAGAACTGCTTTAATTCTTCGCGGCATAAATCCTGGAAACAGCCCTCAGACATTCTAATCATATCAACATGATAGCTTTCCACAGTTGCTTCAGATTTGTCCGTTGCACATCCCAAAGATGCTCCATTGGCTTGAGATCTGATGTCTGTGGAGGCCATTTGAGTACAGCGAACTCATCGTTATGTTTAAGAAACTTGTTTGAGATGATTTGAGCTTTGTGACACTGCGTGTTATCCTGACCAGAAGCAGCCATGTGAAAATGGGTACACCGTGGTCATAAAGGGATGGACATGATCAGCAACAATACTCAGGTAGACTGTGGTGGTTAAACGATGCTCATTTGTTACTAAGGGGCCAAAAGTGCGCCAGGAAAATATCCCCACACCATTACACCACCAGCCTGAACCATCGATACAAAGCAGGATGAATCCATGCTTTCATGCTGTTTACACCAAATTCTGACCCTACCATCTGAATGACACAATGAGACTCATCAGACCAGACAACAAATTTGTAATCTGTCATTTTCCAATTTTGGTGAGCCCATGTAAACTGTTGCCCCAGTTTCCTATTCTTTGCTGACAGAAGTGGAACCTGTGTGGTTTCCTTCAAGATCTTAGTGATAACTATCCAAATCAGCTGAGCTGAAGCTTTAGCATTTAAACGTAACATGCTGCCAGTTGTTCTGGTTTGGAAAAAGAAAAAAGATTGAACATGGCAAGACTGGTTGGAACAGTTTCCAAGCGACCACTTATTAAAACAAATAAGGCTGAACAAGGATTTATTAAAACATGGGAAACTTAAGGTTCATGAAGCCAATTTTAATCTTTAATAAAATTGAATGATTGCATTTGAAACTATGCAGTACATAGTGACTGAAGTCAATTGTCTTTAAATTCCCTGGCTGACTGTCAAATAAACCAACCCATTAATTGTCTGCGTTTAAAATCTAGGCTTTACCTCAGTGATCATGAAAACAAGATTTTAGCTGGTGAAGAATGTGTCAGTAAAAACAAGCAATTTTCTTGGTTTTAACCTGGAGCTTTAGGTGGGGATGAGAAATGAGAACAGGTTCCAAATTGCCCAGTCCTTCAGAATTATGTCCTTCCAAGCTTATCAACTCCTTTAATTATCACTGGCATGATTTCCAGACAGTTGCATATTGCAAAATAATGATGCCAAACTCAGAGCAGTCAGTTTTCACACAGCTGCACGTCTTTCTTTCTACTCTGTTTCCACGCTGTATTTAGATCTAGAGATAATAACAGTTGTGCTAACACTAAAAAAAAAACCTCTGTAGACCCAGTTTTGCTCTACAGAGACCAGGAGTCAGTAGGGGAACTGGGGGAGAAAATGGGAGCTATATCAATAAGATCTTCTATATGTAACCATTACTGGCTATACAAAATTCACTACTATATGACATTTACAGAGCAATCAAATAATCTGGAAAGCAATCAGGAGATAATACAGCCTTGAGATCGCAGGAATCAGTATCCGGGGAGGGTATGGGGGGGATTTATTCAAGCCTGAGTGAAAATAAAGCCAGTAATCATAGTGTAACTGTTATTTTTAAGATTTCTTTGTTGCATGCTCTCACATTCTTTTTATACAACAGACTTTCATGTTTCACAACACCCAAGTATTTCCTGACTGATTCTGCCACTCTTGCACAAGGACAAGTAAGCAAAACCAAAAAATTAAATGGAAAAAATCTGTCCCTCGAATCAATTATCGCATTAAGTGTCGGTAGGATGGGGGAATTACTCTGGAGCAGTTGTTCCTAGTGTGACTATTCAGGTCTCTGTGTGGCACATTCAACACTCGATGTGGCTTCCCTCAAAAACCACAAATAAGATCTGCAAATCCTCAACAAACATCTGCAGAACATCTAATAAAGCCCACACAGAAACACAGGTGAATACTGCATACAGCTGAGGACTGAAACAACGTGTTCCTCCCCTAAAAAAATATTGTGCAACAGTATTTATTCCCAAGTGAGAATCAGCCACGGACACAATGTAAACAAACAGTTTGAGAGGGATATAAGCCGATCTGTGCGTGTAAAAACACACGTACCACAGGGCACAAGAAGAAAAAAAAATATGCAAACAAGCGCTTCACCCAGGTGATTACACAGTGCCGCTAATTACACAATGACCTGCCAATTTTGAAAAAGACATAAATTTACCAGACCACTTTCACCCCACCACTCCTCTTTTTCCCACATCGACGCTGAATTAATATCTGCAAATGAATTAAGTCAGAAGAATCACACACAGAAGGGGCTACAGACAGCGAGGAAAGTTTATGATAATTATGCTTGCAGTAGTGGTATTGAGCGTGGGTGGAGAGCTTTTTAAAATTCAGCTGCACTAGCGACGAGCATACGTCACCATTGCTCCACTGCAGAGAAAATGATAGGTTCGAGGACGTCTGTGGGAGGCTGTGAAAAAATTCCAGACGCTTCTGTCTCTAAAATTCAGGTTTTGAGAGCGAGCGATTGTGCATTTGTATAGCGCGCGTGTGAGAGAACGACGGAGACAGAGAATGCAACGAGATTGAATGGGGGAGAGAGAGAGAGCGGGACGGTGACAAGAGTGTGTATTAGTTGCGTAACCTAAGCTGTATAAGCCCTAATTAAAATGTTTGACATCCAAAGTTGCTCAGTGCTAATTTTCTTGTTCCCTTCGACAGAAAATAAAACAGTACCAGGGATCAGTGTTTGTTTGCTGTGTGTTTATGTTTTGTATCTGCAAGTCTACTGTATGTGCATGGGGGCACGAATAGGCGGGAGACTTGACTTTTTGACTTTTGTGTCATGTAATCATCACAGCCGCCCCTGCCAGCTAATATATTACTGGCCGTGTGATGCCACAGGGAGTAATTCACTGTGCAGAAAAAGATGAGGTTTGCACACTTGGCAGCAGAGAATGGAACAAGTGCGTGCAGAAAAGGTCAGCCTGGAATTCACTAACTGGGCATGGGCAGGGAAACACGGAGGCAACATACTTGTTTGCAGAAGATGACAAAATGACCAGTAAGAGGATGTAGGAGGAAGCTGTACAGAGATGCACAGTTTTTTTGTTTTTTTGTTGTTTTTTTTTTACAGGCAGATCTGTGTGGGCTGGTGGCTCCCAGTCCTCCTCCTCTACACATTAGTTTGCAAACCCCCGCTTACTTCTGGTATCATCTTTTCAAACTTGCCTTCAAACTCGCTTTTATCTAATAGCTTTGATGTGCTATTGCACATATTGTGTAATCTTTATTGAAATGTGCAAGCAGCAGCAATATAAGCATTATTTTGAGTGTTATTACATAAAGGCGATCCTCAATGATCTTTTTCGCGAAGCTGATAAGAGATATGCTCGCTTTTAGTGAATTAATCCACTCAAAATAGAGAGCAGCGATGGCTAGGATGTGAAATAATTCGCTGACATCTGTGTGAGCTAAACTGTTGCTTAATAAAAGGAGGTCAGAGGTAGGGCACAGTTTTTGAGAAGCAATTTAAACAGAAAGAAATCCTTTTAATCAAGCTGTGTGGTCTTGTTTTTTTTTTTTAACTTGGAGTCGGACTATATTTGGATCATCACTGGATCATCTTTTCCCCTCAGTTTTTTTTATCTTTTTCTACTAGCAGCAAAATGTAATTTGTCATGCACCATCTGGCTTTCAGCTTCATTCTTGTATCTCACTGGCATCCTGTTGCAGCAGCCCTGCAGTTGGAAAAATAAATGGAGCAGCCAATAGCAGCTGTCATCTTGCTAAAGCACAGTAAAGCAACTCTAAACTATTAGGAGACTTTTACTTTAGTTCCGATTGCAATATAACAATTTTTTTTTAATCTTTCCATCTTCACAGGCTAGTAATTGTGCAAAATACGTAAGTGGGCCATATTTCTTACTGCTGCGTTACCACAGAATCTACAGTATATTGTCTGATTCTGTCGAGTCTTTTCACTCCTTTTCAAGGTTTTTCTTCCTGTGCTGTTCCAAAAAGAGGGCCAAGAATAGCGACACATTCGGGCAAAAGCTCCCATGTAATTTCCCACGCCTTTTGTCTCCGTTCCTGTGCCGCCCATGCATGCTGAAACAATAAGCTGGGAGCTTCGTTATGAAGCTGACAACAGCGCCTTTAAAAAAATTAATTAATTAAAAAAAAAACACCAACAACAACCAAGAAGTCAGAAGGGATACAGTCATTCCTACAAGTGACCCATCCTCATGCATGCCTGTGGAGCAGCTAACAGGGGCATTTATTTGTTTTGAATTAAGTTCATGAACCCCAGGTTTGCAAAATAAAAGCTCCATGTGAATAGATTCGGTGCTGCTGGCTTACAGCATACAGTTACACAATTTGTTTTCAACAGATAACGACTCCAGAATTCTGACGCACCGTCGATTTCTGCATTCAGTGTGGGATTAATTGTTGTTATGTTCGCCTAACTAGCGTATCTGTGACTGATGAGAATCTCATATCTTCAGCCTGTGGAAAAGCCACGGGAGACAAACTTCTACAGGTGACTGAAAATTAATTCCCACTTCAGCAGCTCCAGTTTAATGGCACTCAGTCCAGTGAACGCCATTGTAACATGCTTACTAACATCCATCAGAGGCAGATTGTGGGTATTCCAGAAAACATTCACTTACAATATCTAGATATCAAAAAAACCCACCAAACTGACAGATAACGACTCCCACTCTGCAACTTGCACAGGCCCGGCGTCTCTCCAAGGCATCAAAAGTGGCACTTTAGCATGAAATTGAATAACCTGAAAGTCATTTACAGTAAACGTTTTGAACCTCTATCAGAAATGACAGACATTCAGTATTCCGGAGGAGAACGTGTCCTCAGCCAGACAGCCAGACACAGAGTCTTAGTTCCAGCTCAGTTGCTATCTACAGTGGCTAAATGACAGAGAAGCCGAGGACACCAGTGAAAACATCTGTATCGTAATTGGTAAAGTTTCGTGACAGCTCTATTAGTGCAAGTCAATATGGAGCTGTGCATCTCCTTGTGACATTTTTAGGTGCCCTTAACATAATGGCATATCATCCTGTCCCCGGCAGGTACACTGGAGGAGGAAACACTTCACCGTGCTATTTGCTTCTGTCCAGCATGGTGTGGGCACGAGCAGCAGGCCGAGATGAATCACAAAACCTGACCTGATTAGACTTGACATGGAGACACTGAGTAATGGTGCCCAACCAGTGTTTCCTGCAATTTGGCTCTCCAAAAAACCGAGGCCTGCTGGAGGGCTTTTGTTATAGTGTAAGCCAAATCTGAAAATGGCAGGAGAGTAATGGACTAGCTAGGACACACACAACAGCTTTGCTTAATCACAGAAACAACGGTAATATGTCGCACACAAATAAGCTCAGCACTTTTCCCCCCGTTTGTCAACTTCCGACGATTCTCATGACCACAGTGAGCTCGATGCGAAGCTTCTGCGCCTCCATCTGATATTTTACCGCAGCGCCTTTGTCGGGTATTGACGCAGACGAGGCGGAAGGCAGAACAAAAACACGTAAAAGCTCGAACAAGAGACCTTCTAAAAATCACACACAAATCAGCAAAACAGAAAGTGCACAGAAGCGGCACTGATCTGTTTTTTTATTACTTTGATTTTTTTTTTTAAGAGGGGCAAAAGGCTTGTGAGATATCATGTGAACAGACCTGCGGGCAAAATATAAAATGTACTTGGAATTTATATTAACTGATCACACTTCTTCGGGCTTACATCCAAACCACAGATTGGATTCTTTAAAATGCTGACAAGTGGTCTTTATTAGACATGGGGGACTTCTCTCTTCTGGATGTGTCACAATCTAGTCAGTTTAATGGAGGAACATACTGTAGCTGCTGTACCAAAGAGATTAATTTAATAACTTCTGCAGCTCTGTGGAGAGTGTCCAAGCAGACAGCTGCCACAGAAGTACAGTTGAGACCTTGAAGCAAACATCCATGGGAATGATGCAGTCATCATCTCTCGGCTTTCACCGATGAGACGTCAACTTCGTGTGCTTCGCCGAGCCAGACTGCTACTGACGCTAGGCTTAGCCTGCCCTAATATCAGTAACTGAGCCATTTGCTGAAAATTTTAGCACCCTTTCACCTGTAACAAATTATTGAAAGCCAAGAAAATTGCATCTAAATTGCAATAAATGGCTATTTAATGAGCAAGAGTGAACAATGTTGCACTTGAGATGCCGATCTACCCCGTTTTAAACATTTCATTTTCCAGAGGCCTCTTGAATCCATTTAACAGAAAGCACCTTGTATGCAGAGCATGTACAGTGTGCATTATTATTCAACACTATGGCCTCATTGAGATTTGAAGTGTCATAACCTCCTACACCTCAAATCCATGCTAACTTTTCAGCAATTGATTTTTTTTCCTTGCCATTAAGGTTTAATGTGTTTCAATATGATAAACACACTGCCATACATACACACTCCACACGAACGCCGCATCTTCCTTTGTGTACTCCAAAGTGAAATAAGCAGGCTAATGAGCTGAGAATTTAGGTTTAGGCTACGGGAACAGAATCATCAGCAGCAGAAATGACACAAGAATGTGATCTCCTTCTGGTTCTTCTCCTCCTCCTCCTCCTCCTCTCTCATTCTGCATCTCTTCATCCTTAACTCAGTCCTATCCGCCCACAATCCTCCATCCCCCCTTTGTGCTTGCTGAACACTGCATCAGCAGAGTCCCTAGCAGAAGGGAGACCTGTTCTTTAACTGGACCATTACGAATACCTGCTACCTCAAACCCTCCAAGGTGCATCAGCCTCATCCGCACTTCTGGGAAGATGCAGCTCTTTAATGTGATTTTCTGTTATGCAATCCTGCGTGATAAATAACTGCAGACACTCTGAGATTAATGAAATTCAGGGGAAGCCCCCCCACACCACAGCACCCCACACACACACACACACACACACACAGCCTGATTTCCAGTACTAGCAGAAGATGACGGTTCTGCTATTTTTACTCAGGCATCTCCATAGGTAGTTTCTGAGGTCACGTGGCGGCCCACCCCTAAGAGAAGCACACTGCTGCAGTGCACTATTTCTGGGCTCCCAGCAGGAAGGTATGAGAGAAACCTGCTGAAAGGTGCCATAGCACACCACTGTTTCAGGGATGATGACGGAAAGCTAACACATGGTGCAAAAAAATAACCGAGATCCCTCGCTCCCTCCCTGTCTTACCTCTGCAGCAACAAAGGCAGTTTAAACAGTAGGGAGTCAAGGTCAGTGCTTGGGGATCAAAAGGTAAAGGCGCGTGAAGCCTGCTGTCGCTTTTCTCTGATAGGCCCTTTTGTCTGTACTGAGTCTGAACTGACTGCCTGGTCACTGCTGCTGCATGCCAATGAGATGAGCACAGCCGCAGTGTCAGGTTTTGCGCCTCTTCAGAGTGACAGCTGCAGGATGGCAAGCATATCGCTCGCTTTTGCCTCATCTACAGTTTTGTTGTAAAGACACCGGGCTGGTAACGTTCAGAGAGCTGGTGAAGCTGGTCAGGAATAACAATAGAAAAGGAGAGAAGGCAGTGAACTACTGAGTAGATGTGTACTGTGACAGATATCGAAAACAGTGTGGTTTACTCTTAAATGTTAACCATTACTTCAGTCATATGCTATGCTTTTTTGGGGGGGTTGTCACTGACTTCCTGTCCCTTTGGCTTGTGGCCACTTAAAAAGAAGCTATGGCTAATTGCTAACCCTTGTGACCAGCTGCTGTGTAGCAGTTGTGACCAGCTCAACAAGTGTTTGTCCCCATCACATCTAAGCCTCACTAAGTTGAAAACTTAATTTTAGGCCACGATTCTTGTATAAGATATATTCTTGTACAAGTTTCGAACAGAAAGCCTTGATTGTATGAGTCAGTAAGATTCTGTGACCCACTGTGGATAAATTGAGTGCAAAAAGACTGTTTCTTTGTTTCTTTCAGGCAAATTCCTGTCGAAGACATAAGCAAACTAAAAAGCATGCAGTCTTGGAATTTGGGACATTTGAGGAAATGATGCAACAGGAAAAAAAACATACTTAAAATTAAATGAGCTCCACTGAAATTAGCGGAGGCAACAGCAAAAAAAAACAAAAAAACAACACACACACACAAAAAACAGGTCTTCCCATGGAGTGTGTAAAAAACAAGTCCACATCCTTTGATGTTCTTCCTTTGTGTTGGTATCTAGTCAGGCACGCTGACGCAGACTACCTAATGGAAAGAGCACCATCAAACAGGATCAAACAGATGATTAAAGCACCTGAAAGCCAATAAAACTGCTGACGCTCTAATAGAAAACAAGCTGAAAGTGTGCGTTTTCATATCAGTTGTGGCAAGTGAATGAGAAGAACGATGGTTTCCATTAACTGATGTCTATGTCATTGATGGTCGGTAGGAAACACGCGGCCTTCAGCATATTTCATCATTATCCAACCTCCCAGTGAACATCTACATGCATGTATGCTGGTGACATCACTGCTTTCATCTTGCACTGCCATCGGGTGATTATCTCTCACCTGGTGAGAACCGCGCCGCTACTGTCAGAATGAATGATTATTTTAGTGATGGTCATTTTTATGTGCTACACCAAGGCACGGGGTGATCAGAGAGATTTAAAATTGATTTTACTGTTATGCATAAATTCAAGAAGTGATGATCTTGTGGGTTCAAAGTGGCCGATATGAGTTTTCTCATGAATCACCCTGACACAGTCCACTGCAGTCGCAAATTAAATCCCATCTATTCAAAGAATTATTTTGGCATCCAGCTTGGAAATTATAAAAAACAAAGATACATGGTCGAATTAATGTAAATGAAAATCAGAATGGTGTGTATGTGTGGGTGCGTGTGTGTGAGGGAATCAACAGCACAGAAAATATTTACATGAACCAAGAAACTGTATATGGTGTCTAGCTCTATGGTGCTCGAATGGCAAATCATCATCATTCTGTGTAAACTGTCTAAGGAGGTAAATACATGTTTGCACATGAAATACTTGACAGATAAGCAGCTGCTCTCAGGATTCAGTCTCATTTGTGCTGGCTTTCACTTTCTCTGTGCTAAGTAGACTTTGCTTTCAAAGCACACACTGAAAAAGTCATGACACACGCACATTCGGCATGAAACAAACACCACAGAGAATGCATTACTTGCACAGAGGCCGTACTTGCCGGCATCCTGTGGGGCACTGACCGCAAATAAACTCTCTTGACTATTCCGAAGTCTATTCTATTAATAAAAATATGTGGGAGAAGCGCTGCTAATTATCCTCTTTACATATAAACAGCTGCTCAGTGCACTGTAATCCTATCGGTGTGTCCATATCTCCTAATGGTCCGGCAATGACTCATGCTAGAACACATCTACGGCTTATCCATCTATCAAAGTATTCATGAACCTCACTTTACTCGCAAGTCATGTCGGGCGCCTTTACACATGTTAGGATTCGGATACTCTGACTTATTTTATGCCTTCTCATCAGAGGAGACGGTCACATGATTCAGAGCTGCTGTGAAGACCATCAGCGGTGCAATGCCGTGAATGCTGTGAAGATGTAATGTTGTTTTAATTGATTTCTTCACTCTGTCTGTGCCTGTATGCCTTCTGACTCCTCAATGAGCATCTCAGCCATCAAAACACACGGCGGCTCGAGGCAAAGTCAGCACAGTCGTTTAAAGCTCCTGTCATAAATGCTGAATTACCAGAGAACACGGCTGAAAAACTTCCGGATCCGGAAAATTCCGGATTTCAGAATATGAAAGGGTTGGAAAAGGATGTTCCCATTCATTCAACCAACCAAACCCACATGGTAAAAAAGGCAATTTAGCCAGACGAGTGCTAAAGGGAATTATTGTAAGAGACCTCTACTTTTTTTGTTTGTTTTTTTTCTTTGAGGGAGGTACTCCATAGGCATCTAGATCCAGAGATAATAACCCAAACACAATAATGCCTTTGCACTGCCTCTGGAGAAGGGACAGCTGCAGAGTAAATAAATGGCTAATCTGACTTTAGCCAACGACTGAGCGCAGCCTTGACACAATAAACGAAAGAGATTGATCTCAATCCCAGCATAAGCTCTGCCCACGTAGTGCGGGCACAACACAGCAGACACCCTCATTTTCTGCACACCCCCTGCCCCGATGCTGGTGGGTAATACTGCTTGTTGCAGTGATTCTGCAGCAGTCTGGCTTCACTTTGTCCTTTATTTCTCTGTGAGATGAAATGTGAAAAGAGAGCTTTCACACCAAAGGTCAAAACCTGCCTCAGTTGTTGTGTATGTGGTGGCAGAGCATCACCACAGGGGGTCACTGTTGCTATATAAAAACGCAAATACATGTAGACAGACTATGATAAAAAAAATATATATTTAAAGGCCCTTTTAACCTGGAGTGACAGGAGATACAGAAAGAACCAAAGATCAGCTCTGACATACATTACGTAATCTTTACTGCATGTGTGTATTACGGTAAACCCATCTAGGTCTACCTAAAAAAAATTCCAGATTCCTATGCAGATATTTCAACTACTAGTTTACACATGCACGGGTGAGATATGTTAAATGTGTCCACACAAGAGTGAAATCTGCCAGGTCGCGCTGACTGTGGACAATCCACCACCAGTGTGCACTGAGAGGTTGGAAGACGGATATTACATAAGGAGCTCATCAGTGGGGTAGTGGCCCACGCACAATGCATCCTCAGTGGAATCTCTCAGTGTTGATCAGCCTCTCACTCAAAGTAAGAACAAAATGGCTGAGGTGACAGCCTGAGGGGCAAAAAAACACAGTGCAGAGGCTAGAAATTCATATGAATAATTAGCTCCTAAAAAGAGGCTACTTAATGCAAATGACCTGGGCGGCTGTATGATTGAGGAGAAATGGCTGCTGACATCCCCATAAGCTAAATGTATTTATACAGACGAGATGCTATCAGGAGGGAATACTAATTAGGCTCTTACTGCAAACAAAAACAACACTCATGCACTGGAATAACAAATATACCCATGAAAATAGCTGTTTATTTCATGCTAAACCACTACCTGTCTTATAGCTAAGGGCATCATTTTGCCACACAACTGTAAATAAACACCAGAGTGGGGGTCAGTAGAGTCCTCGCTGTGGTTAGAGCGCACAGTAATGTGCAAACCACAAGACCTCTGACCTTTAATAGGGAGCTTTGAATTTCTATGCAGTGGTTTTGCTGGAAACGCCGCTACATGCCTAGGTTGTCAACACCGAAAGTGGTGACATTACTGCAAAGCAATTCAAGGCTGATTATTCTCCAGTGTGAGGATTTGTTTTTATTGTCTCACTTTACAGTAAACCAGAGCTGCAAATATTAGCTGATTACATAGCTTTTCAAACAATAGAAGACTCATTAGCTTGCTGCCTTTGCTAAATGTGTGTAATGTGTTGCCTGTGCTGCAAGAAGGTGATGATCTGATGCTTTTGTATGTCATCTCTGAAGTGGTTTTAGATCACACAAGTTCATTAGAGATCAATAGCTTTCATTATTGCCAGGATAATCTTGACATAAAGCTCAGAAATTGTTAAAATTAGTTTGGAATTTGGACCATTAATCAAAAAGAGAAAATAAATAAGCATTTCTTATTCTATTTTCTAGGCCACGTAGCTCAAGCTCATGACCAAAAAGTCTGATGTTAAGAGGCGAAGTACATGACTTTTTAAAGCTGCATCCAGGGAATGCAGTAATCCAAAAAAAAAATCAAGCGTGGAGGAAGTCCCCATGATTGTGCCATTTTCAAAAACAGCTGTTGTGGGATACAAAGGCAAAGGTGTGGACTCCCAGCATGCCGCGCTGCCGTGACCCTCCTCATTTCGCCGCAGATGGACGCGGGTCGACACTACTGTCAGATGATCAGCTCTGCTTTAAGCCCCCGTGCGGCATGTGCTGTGTGCCAATCGTCTGCCTCCGCTCTCGCCGGCCCACAAACCCCTATTGACTCCACGCCCACTTGCCCATCCATCGCACAGGCAACCAGTTGCCTAGGCAACCTCAAAGCCCTCGTGCCTGTTTAAGTGTCAAGACAAATTCTGTTTTACATTTTACTTGCACAACACTTCATTTTTCATTCATCCGTTCATTCATGGTTTTATTTCCACATCTGCCTGTCGCTTTTTGTAAGCAAAACCTGGTGCTCAGACTTTAACCCCACAGCATCCTGATAAAAGTGAGAAGAATTTCTGAAACAGCCAATTAGAGGCTGACTTATATCAGTCTTGAGATGATAAGAACTAAAAAAAAAATGTGGCAGCCTTTAGTCTTCACAAAGTAGGCCATGAGCAGCGAAAAAAAATGATTAAGATCATCTTCAAATAACTCAGATGGATGAGTATAATCTGAATTCCAATTACTATGTGCTTGTTTCCATCAAAGCAATTATTATATGTGCAAAAATGAAGCTGAAGTGAAACACAGCCAAAGTCATGATCAAAATCAATTATCAAACAAAAACAACTAAGCAGGCAGATATTGGCATAATTGCAGTTACATAACAGGAGTCTGATTTTTTTTTTTTTTTTTTGAAAGAGGGCGTCTGATTGAGCTGTTAAGTATTGGAAATAAACCCACTGAAACTAAGGGCTTGCTGTAGACTATACACTATAACAACTTGCTGTAAAAAACAAAAACAAAAAACAATTAAAAGTAATTCTGGACATTACCATTCAGTTCAATTCTTTCAGCTCCTAATTCATGTGGGAAAAATCACGTTGCATCATATTTGAATGACTTAAGTCACACACAGAACCAGAATGTCCTGGTTTAAATGTGACCCTGACATTGAGCACAATCTGTGTAAGTTTGTAATTAGTACTTCTTGTCAATTGTTGACAGACAGATGATGGAGATGAGTTCCAATGTTAATGTTGCAATTAAACCGTGACAGTTCTGGATGTGTGACGTGATTTGTGTTAAGAGTTACCAAGAAAGGACCAAGAGTCCAATCAATCATGTCAGGCTCAGGTGTTCAAATGTTCAGATGTTGAATGCAGCAGCAATCCCATAAGGTTAAGTGTTAAAGAGTAAGGGAGTCAAAAGCTGATCGTCGTGACAATACCGACCTTAATTTTTAACATGAACCAAAAATATCTATATATCATTGCTACAGCAATGCCACACATTTACCTCCCCTTCCAGCAACAAGACAATGAGACAAGCCCAGGCATGTCTGAGAGCAAGAGCCGTGTCACCCTGCCATTCAAATTTAATACCTAAAACAGGAGCTACTTAATATAATGCCGTGTCATTACTATTGCACTATCTTGTTTCAATAGATTCACACTTCAAATTATGTGATGCGTCATCAATGACAGAAGCTGATTGGAAAAAATGATGGAAAATACTCTTAATTTACTGACACTTATAAATGCTGCTGCAAGCATCAAGAAAAATGCACATTTTCATGAGCTATCTTGATATAATATTTAGGCTACATCGCCCACAACTGAAAGCAAACAACTGAGTTTAGGGTACTCGGAAAAAGCCGCGATTGGGACCGTGTTCATCATGAGGCACCGTGTTTGCATAGTTCCAGATTACTTTAGTACATCGATTCAAATAAACTGGGTTTTTTTGTTATTTTTTAATATTACAGCAGGAACGGTAAATACCAGTATAAAACCAAGATAATAGCACAGTACTGTATTGGATCATGATAGGTGCACAGTAAAATAACAGTTTAACACCAGAAAATCTAGCTGCCAGTGTTTTAACATTATACAACGGGGAATTACAGTATAATGTTTTCCATAAACTTGTACACATGATAAATGAGATTCTCTGGCTAGCTATTTAAATTTAAATGACCTTCTAATATCTAAAATCTAAGAACATTAAAAGAGTATTAGGTTAAATTTCCATTCACATTTAATCCACTCTGCTGCGATTTCTGCACAGTCACCCATCAACCAGCTCCCCACTGCAGCCTTTGCTCCACACCCAGTTTGACTGCTGTGCAGCCATCCAACTAATCAACACCATTTCCTCTCTCTGTCAGAAACTAAAGTATGTCAAGAAATTGGAAAAATGTCTTTCTGCTGTTTGACTTTGGGTGAGACCGAAAGAACAAAAGAACAGGCAGAAAAGATACACAATCACAAGCAACATTCAGCTCAGCCCAGCTGCAATTGCATTCATCAATGCCATTGCACTGTCAAGAGGGGCGTGACACACATAGAAAAACTCACTATGAGGCACATGCACAGGCAACCACACACAAAAACCCCAACTAAACACACACACACACACTGCTGGAGGCTGATGCTGTGCTCATCAGTGTCACTGTTGCAGAGCCCCTCGCTGAACAATTCACAGCAGGAGTGCAGACGATGGAAGAAAAAGGATGCTTACATAAAAGCGAACATAGAAACAAAGGCTTTATGGGATGCAAACATCCCCTGGCATGAACAAACAAAATATACAGCATGACAGAGAAAATCACGAACACTCTCAAACTAGAAATTGGCACACAAACACAGCATCGATTAAAAAAAACAAAAACTTCACATTCAAAT
>VUQG01010118.1:6859-25363 GCA_015106755.1 Etia nguti | reverse complement strand
TAAAAATGTTATTGTTTGGCTTTTTTCAGTGTTTTGTTTGTTCCTGAGTAAATCGGTTTGACTGAGATTAAAGTTATAGTTTTCACACAGCTGAATAAACGTCAAACAGAAAACTGATTAAACAGAAGGTGGTAGAGATTTTACTCCAGTGTCCTGTTATATTTTTGGGAGCAAAGAGCAGACGGCTGAGTTTATTAAACTCCACCGAGACAATCTGCAAATTTCATTAAAAGTTTAATAAACTATCATCTTGTCTTTATTTTTAGTTAGCACATACCTTAAACACTTCAAGCTGTAAGCTAATGATAGTTATATAAGAGCAGTTGCATGCTGGTGCAATAAGCTGTACGTTTTACGTCCAATGGATGCATGATCTGATTAGTCGACTAATTACATAAATAATCGGTGACTAGTCGACT
This sequence comes from Etia nguti, assembly GCA_015106755.1. Lineage (NCBI taxonomy): Eukaryota > Metazoa > Chordata > Actinopteri > Cichliformes > Cichlidae > Etia > Etia nguti. Next base: position 24,944 of record VUQG01010118.1, on the reverse strand, counting down.
ATCAAAATAATCGTTTGTGGCAGCGCTACTGTGAATCTCCTGTTCCAGCACATCTCAAAGATCTCTGGAGCCCATTTCAATAGAAACCAGTGTGAACGATCTGAGCTTTGTGTCTTCTGGGTACAGATGGGTACACTGTGGTCATAAAGGGATGACAAGGTCATCAAGAGTTCTCAGGTAGGCTGTGGTGTTTAAATGATGCTCAGTTGGCACTAATGTGCCCAAAATGTGCCAAGAAAATATCCCCACACATTATACCTCCAGCAGCAGCCTGAAAACCATGTTTTCACGTTGTTTACTCCAATTTTGACCCTATCCTCCTATTGTTACGGTAGAAATCGAGACAAATCAGACCAGGGAACATTTTCAAATCTTCTATTCTCCAATTCTGGTGAGTTGTAGCCTCGGCTTCCTGTTCATAGCTGACATGGGTGGCATCAAGTGTGGTCTGCTGCTGTAGCCCATATGCTTTGAGGTTCAACACACTGTGCATTCATTGATGCTCTTCTGCATACCTTGGTTGCAACGATGTTTGAGTTATTGTTGCCTTCCTGTCAGCTCAAACCTCTCTGGGTGTTCTCCTCTGAACTCTGACATCACCAAGGTATTTTCAGCCAGAGAACTGCTGCTCAATTTTCTCTTTAGATAAATCTCTAAAAACCCTAGAGATAGTTGTGTGGGACAGTCCCAGCATATCAGGAGTTTGTGAAGTATTCAGACCAACCATGCAATGTTCCGAGTCACTTAAATCACCTTTTTTCCCCATTCTGATGCTCAGTTTGAACTTCAGCAGGTGATTTTGACCGTGTCTGCATGAGTGGACTGAGTTGCTGCCATTTTTTGGCTGATTAGACACTTGCATTAATGAGTAATTGAACCACTGTACCTAATGACGTTGCCAATGAGTGTATATACAGTTTAAAATAGTAACATTGCAAACGGCGTCAGTTTCTCAAACTCAAGACACTGTAAATGGCGTATTTGACCTGGTTGATCAAATAATGGCGTTGATCAACTAATCAATTTGACTCATCATCTTGTCACGTAACAAACAGCTGATCTTCATTCAGCCTGTTTGTAGCAGCAGGGGAAACTCAAACAGCCTAGATATAGGTACTGCAGATAATTTGCTTGATAATTAAACTTTGTTTCTGAGTTCTGAGAGCACGCAGAGACAAGGTGATTATCTTTTTATAAAGCACCACATTTATCCAGCAATGTGTGGGCGAGTCCCTGAAAATGAATGTACAGACAAAGGACAAACACTCTTTGAGTTTCATACAGCCTCCACCTGACAGGCTGTTAGTTATGAAGCTGTTCCGTGTTTGAATTGTGTTAGTACTCTTATTTTACAGCTACGTGTATTCTCTGATGGCCGGGAGAAGTACTCCGTGTTATTCCCTTGAGTCCCCACCGTAGGCTGTGTGTACATCAGTGTACTTGGGGGATAATCAGGTACCATCGTGTATGGAGTTTAGTGAGCACATCTTCTCGTTCTCCATCTTTGTTTGTCTAAATACAGTAGATCTTTCTGAAAGTGCTGTAAACAGTGTCTGGCCTGTTCTGTTATTATCCAGAGAGCATTAGGTAACTGGATGTACCATCAGTTCCCTCCCACTGCTCCTCTTTTAGGAAAGTGAGTCAGAAAGTCGCGAGACATGCACAGAAAGGCAGAAAAGTGTGTTTGTTGAACACCCAGACACCAAAATGGACCAAAAAGCTTCAGAGAATTACAGCAAATTGCAGCTCTCATGTAACGTCTCTTCCTTTGCTGTGTTTAGGCTAGTAATGGTGATTACCGCCTCTCAGGAGGATCATATCCCGATAATGTGACCACATCACATTGTCTGACAAATCTGCTCTCCAAATTTATATTTCAGACCAGAAGCATTACTCTGGGTTTTGTTTTGCACATATCAGCGCGAGTAACAGTAATGAAGTGCAGGTAAGTGGTTCTGATATCACCGATTTTTAGTGCTCTTTGCTACATCAAAGTTGAGGTGTGGAGTGCCCTTGTGTGGTGACCATAGACTGTATATATAAGATGGATGTGCTGCCAGCTTCCAAGTCTGAAAAATGATGCTGCATTCTTTTAACGGCTAGCAGGGGGCAAGTCATCTGGTCTAAAAAAGACTTCAAGTTGTAAAGAAGTCTATGGGAAAAAATGTCCTTTCTCAGCTCAGTCGCTACTTTCATGCCACGCTGAATAAAACATTTTATAAATTATGGTCATCATTACAGTCAGAAAGGAGGACTATCCAGGGTTTGTTTACTGGCTAATGAGTTGTAATCGACAGAGCTAAGAGCTCGCTCATCACTTCAGGGTTCAAAACACCAAAATGGCGACGGCGAGTCTTCATACTGAGACTTCGCTGGCCATTTTTAACACCATCTGTGCTCTTGATGTGTGTTCGAGAGAAATAAAACTACTTTAGATCTTTTTTTTTTTTCATTGATACAGATGAAAGTGTATGTGGATTCATGCTTGTTCATTTATATATGTAGCAGCAAATAGAGAGTTGAAGATCCAGTGTCGCTTAAGGCAGAGAGAGCAACACTCGCTTTTAGAAAATGTCTTCAGTGAGGCAATGCTATTGTTCTATGTTGCAAGAAAAGGGCCACAAATAGTTGGGTAACAAATGAAAACAGAGAACCGAGGACTGCAACGCCCTCTTTGTTCTCTGCGCAGCTAGACAGTGGTGGTGCAATACGAGCGAAGGGGGTATCTGATGTTCAGACATAGTTTCGACACCAAGACCCGAGTCCTACTCGAAATTATAGTGCTAGGCGGAAGTATACAGTGAGTTTATCACTGCTGTACTTATTATTTAAAAGTTTCTGGAGGGTTCTCAGGCTCAAAATCCAAAGCAGTGAGCAAAAAAACAGTCTGCAGATCGTCATTGGTTGGAGGAGAACTGCAAAGGCGTGCAATAAGAGTAGCAAGTTTTACATTACAAAGTAATTTGATCGGCTGGTAATGTAAAAATATTGATTTATACACCTTTTAATACAATTGTGATAATGGCTTTAGGAACTTTTTAAATATAAAAATAAACATAAAATGTTGGGTCTTCTGTCTGTAAAGATAAAAATTATATTTTATATTTTCTCACTACTCCAGACTAAACGCATCTGTCCATGCATTGGTCCGAATCGCCTATTTACTCAGTCACAGCCACCAGGGTCTTCTGTGTTCTAGTGAGCTAGCTGCTATTAATAGTCACAGCCGTATCAGTCTCACTACATTATTGTTGCTTCACTGCAAAACAAGGATCTAGTCTTTCCTCGGACCGCGTGCTGGTTCTTTGTGTGGTCCTCAGTCCTAAGGAGATGATATCAGGTTTCTAGTATGGCCACTTGTAGTACCACAGACAGAGGCTTAATGTGTGTGCTGCCCTGCCCCACCACCCCACACAGAAGTCCTCTGGAGAAATAAAGATGGACGACTCCAGTAGGACAAAAGTGGGGTATGATTACGAACAGCAGCACAAATCCAGGGTTTTCTTGTCATTTGGCAAAGTTGTTTTAACTCGCAAGCCTGGGGGATGGTTTGCGTCGCTTGTGAGAGGAGGGGAAGCAGACGCAGAGGAGAGCTGAATACTGAGACAAGCTCCTCTGCTTGTTAGTAAAGTTTAATTTGATGTGACAAATGTGCCTGTCTCTGTTCTTCTCCTTCAGGCATTTCTTTATTAGGGGTACTTCTCCTTTAGCTGAGAAGCAATACAGATTAACAAGACAGATCGAGCCTCCTCTGACTCACACAAAGATTACAGTTATCATGTTATTGTCGCCAACGTTGAGATGTTTTTTGTTACTTGGGCATGTTCCAGATTGACGTTTGCCTTGTGATGTTGCAGAGGGAGTTAACATTAAAGCAAAGAACAGCAGCGTGTGCAGGAAAGTTCGGGAAATCGTTGTAGTATGTGAAGATATGTTTGCACACCTGTGGAGATGGCAGGGTATTACTCGAATAACATGGTGCTTTCATCTCAGTATATGAATAAAATTTAACAAGCCTGTCCTGGTATTTAAAGGACCTGATTTCAGACTCTTCTCTCATCCTATCATGGTGTCCTTCTGCAACATGTATAACCTTCTCCAGCTGTTCTGTGACCCACGCTGACCTCTGACGCACCAAAACAAAAGATTTCACTCTATAAAGACTTTCTGTTATTTTCCTTTCTTTTGCTTTTTCTGAGGGTTTCTTGAGAGTGACATATGAGGAAGCTTTCCTCGGTTAATTCTTTGAACTTTTTCTAAACTGCGCTTTGAGTTTAAATGTCAGCCCGCTGCCACTGAAGCACAGCGATCTGGACGAATTCTCACACTGCTGTTTGAAACTGTGATCCAGTTATCTCAGTGGATTCCTCCTTTGGGCGCTTGATCTCTTCTACATCATTATCTGATGGCTAAATTTGGCTGTTTCGCCATCTATTTTCGGCTTGCTCCCCAAGTGCCCACGTGAATCATGTTGCACTCCACATCTCCGGCTTGAGGAGAGGATAAAAGCTGACAGACTGCTGCTGGTAAATATAGGCACAGTGATTTTAAAAAAGAAAGAAAAAGCCTTAACTACAGAAGTGGAAGACAAGACACGTCAAACACTGGGCTGTCTGTGGAATTAATAAGTCAAATGTGGCGATTAAAAGGCAAAAATGGCCCTTTGAAACAGATGTGTGGTGTATGTAGTGACTTCTGCGTGACGTTAAACAGCTGTCAGTCTGATGAATTGCTTCTTATCACATAGTTGATTTAAAGTGACAAACGTCATGATTTGTGACATTCACCTGAGGAATAACAGTAACGGTTGAGGTATGTGACAAATAAGTCAGAGGAGTTGAGGCATGTTAGCACAGGCTCCGAGTGCTGCTCGCACATGTAAAGCATCACCAAGTGTGCCTTCTTTGTGCTCGCTGCACTCCAGGTAACCTCACTGTTGACAATGTTCCGTGCATTACTGCCCCCAATCCTAAATCCTGCACATGTTGTTGAGGCATTGTCGATAAATTTTTAGAAAACTCATCAGGGGGTATATCTGCCTTTTCTGCAGGAGTGTCGTCACGAGTCCCGGAGATCATGGCGACCGGAACCCACTCCCCCGGCGGGCCAAATGGCATAATCCGGAGCCAGTCGTTTGCAGGTTTCAGCACACTACAGGAACGGCGCTCACGGTAAGCAGAGCTCTTCTAAGCTGTTCAGCAGTGATCAGCTGGAGTTACTCATTTCTAAAACCATAATCTGGGTCACACGGTGAATAAAAGACTGATTTGAAAATGACACATCGTGGTGCTACTTCTGTACTTCTATGTCAGCGTTTAATAAATAGTAATAGAATAGGTTACAAACAGTAGAAAAGTAAGTACCTCGATACTTCTTAAGCATCACCTGGATGATGTTGTTAGATGTTCTAGTAAAGGAAAGTTTGAGTTCTACTGATTATAAATTACAATAAAACAAAATAAATCAGTGAAAAGATTAAAACTAACCTCACTGAGCTAAATGATTACACGCACATTGCACCATTCAAGAGTCTGTGATGCCGGCATCATCAACAGAGAGGGGATAACTGTAAGAATTTGACAAGTGGAAACAAAAATGGTGAAAGAGAAATTAGACCCACAAAACCAAAACTCTCTATACAGTCTCCATACTAGTCTCTATACATGGAGAAGACATGTTTACATCTGTTCACAACCGTGTACGAATCATATTAGTTATCTCTTCTAAAAGACAAAACAGAAGATCTCATTCCGACAAAGGAATTTAATGACTCAGGGATATGGAGCCAGCCTTCATGGTGCCACAGCAAGTCTTGAGACCTGTGAAAGAAGCGAATTCTTAAGCAGTGATCGTCACTCTGTCACATGACGTATTCTGGTTCATAGCATAGAGTTGGTTTCGAAAAGTTAGAGATGGATAAAGTTCTTGAGAGATAAGAGTTTCTTCTGTGTGCTTTCCTGTTTGGCTCATCTATGACGGCACTCTCCATCATCATCACAAGACAAAGCCTGCTCACAGGCTATCTCTTATAATCTTACACTTCTGATTGTCAATGTCTGGGCCTCTTCAGCAGCCCTGGTCCTGCTGAGAGAAGTTGCTCCTTTGTCTCTGCTCAGACAGTGAATGGAGTAATTGGTTCTAATGACTCGCTGTTAGGGCGACTGACAGCGACAGACAAGTTATCATCCTGATAATGAGCGAGGTGGAAAGCTGCACAGATATAGCTCCTGAAGCCGCTGGAGTGTGCCAGCGCCTGTGTGTGCCCCTCTGTTACTGTAATTGAGAAGGGACTTTCCATGTGTGTGTCCATGCGTGAGTTTTCTGCGTGTTTGTGTGGTGCAGAATTTGCACTTTGTGAGCACAAGGATAAATTCACCATTATGCATGATTTCCTATATGGAAGTGTTGACATGTATGCTTCTGTATGTGTCCCTGCCAAGAAAACCTACTGCACCAGAGCTTGCATGACCCCACGGCTATGCAGCGCTCTCATTCGGTGTTGCCCTACATTTGTGGCAGCTATAAGCTTAAATCGTGCCGCTGCTGGCACACAGCAAAACGTGGCACGTTCCAGCTTGTCTAGTGCTGGAATTGGTTGTCCCTGAAATGACTCTCAGATCATTTCATTAAGACTGGGGAAATGTCATTTGTCAGCTAAATCTGTAATGGTGTTAAAAGCTGAGATGTGCATGCGTGGGAGAGATGAGTGTGACCTAAAATGGATTAATGTGAGAAGAGAGAGACTCGTAAGGTGGTTCCGCCACTTAGAAAATTCTGCCCCCTTTTTTCATCCGCAGATATGAGGCTTAGAAATGGTACAGTCTTAGGCATGAAGACTAACTGAAAACACATTCAACTTATCAGCTTTTTCCCAAGAGCTTGTTTCAAACCGAAAACAGGCAGTTGAGGTGGTTCTGGCATCTGGGATTCCTCCTGGGTGCCACTTAAGTGAGGTGTTCTGGTCAAGTCCAAGACCCAGGAGACCCTGGAGAGGTTACATGTCATACAGCTGATTTGGGAACACCTTGGTGTCACCCTTGGAAAATCTAGATGGTGTAGCCATGGAGAGGGAGGTCTGGGCGTCTCTGCTTTGACTCCTGACCTCAGTACATGGACTTGGATAAGCGACAGATGGATGTGTGGATGGGAGAAACCTTCCTTGGTTGCTGGTAAAATCTTTCTTAAAGGCTTCAACTTGAATGCATACAGAGGGTTGTACCTACAACCTGTCGTATACAGTTATCCCCCCTATGGCATAGATCAATCAATGAAAAATCATACTGACTTTTCAGCCAATCAGGGCTAAGCTCTCTATCTCTAATATAATAACATCTGCCCCAGCCCTCTCTTTCACCCTCCTTGCTTGCAGTGAATTATCAAGAAACACAAAAAGCTACCATTTGTGGCACAGTCAATCATTTGTATTACCTATACTCATCTGTTTTCCCTAATATAATAACAACTAGCAGTTAAGCACAATAATTACTGAGAAATAATACTAATGGGCCCCTTCCTCATCATGATTTGATTTTACAGTTTAAATGAGCGAAGAAGAGTCTTATGAAGCTTCGTCTGTGTGGTTTCTCTGGCTGATGGAGAGCAGTAGCCTGTGAAGCGTTTACTGGTGATTATTTGTCTAGTTGTTATTGTTATTAGTAGATATAAAATGCTCACACTCAAAGCATCACGCCTTAAACGTGAAAGTCAGCAAAACATCCACACAACTTGGGTTGCTGATTATTTTGGTTGATTATGTTATGTGCGGTGGCCCTGAGAGGTCAAATGCAACGCAACTTAAGAAAAGCAGCAAATACAAAAATGCAGCAAAAGCGCACAAAACATGTTGGAAGTTGAATAAAACACAATAGAAGTAAAAAAAATAATAATAAAAAAATCTCGCAAAGCACATTGCAAGTGTTTCTGGGGACACGATAAAATGACAGAAACAAAAACATGTGACCGATCTGTGTTGTCAGGGAGAAAAAGATGCAGGCAATGTGTGTTTTAGTCACATGATTCATACAATACTGTAGACACATGTTTTCTGTTGTTAGCCATTTACCGTTTGTCACTTCCTGCAGCTGGGCTGTCATGTTATTGTCCGTTTGGCCTCTTGGGGACCGCTGTGGATGGGACATGAAAACTGCTTCGAAATTCACGTTCAAAGATGTCGTTGTGTCAGCCACACGGACACTTCTGACATGTCAGTTAGTTTGAAGTCCACAAAATGCAAACGTTTACAGCTTTAAACCAGGCTGTCTCCATTAGATTTGGTGCGTCCAAAGTACGAGTGTTTTGAAAATGCCTCACTTTTCAAAGGTGGTCTTTTCCTATTGGATTAATCCTGGAAGGGTGTTAATGTAGCACCTTCCTCCTTATGAAAGTACCGACCGCGATTGTCTGATCAGTGAAAATTAGATCGCATAAGAGCATATCTATATAATAATCCACCAGTGGTTTTACAGAAAACTCTTCCTCCAAATGATTACCTCATGGTTTTTAAAAAATGATGTGTCCTGGTAAAAAAAATTAAAGAAAGCTGAAGCTCTACACAAAGTAACTGAACCCATTTCACTGCCTTTTATACAAATATGACCACTCTCTGTAACTGGATCACATTTGTTCAATTCTCCCACTTGAGTTGGTCACACATTTGGTCATTTGAGGGTAGAGACTAAAGATCACTTGAATGTCGTTAATCGCCGGGAGGATAAATCTGCTTGTTTGTTTGTAAGTTCACTTCAGCAGAGGATAAACAGCAGCTAGGAGTGAGGAAAGCACATGTTTGCATGTGATTGCACGCCCTCGTTAACCGCTCAGGTTAAGCTCTGAGTGTATGATTGTATTTGTGTCTGAATAATATGTAGGCTAAATCTGTCGGTCACATAGAAATGTGTATGTGTGCGTGTATGTATGAGTTATTTTGATGTGAGCAGAGTCAACAAGGTCACTGCATCTGACAGATGAGATGAACTCATGGCCCAAGGCCATGTTCAGGATGGTGTAAAATAATCTAGAAATATAACTCCTTGCTTTTATTGGCAGCTGGTGGCCTGACACTTGAATTGCTGCAGATCCTGTGATAATATTAGATAAATATAATATGGAAGGTGGCGCCTTTGGGCCTGTGTGATGAGATTTTGGAATTTTTGTGAAGCACAAACAGCAAATGGTAACTTATCCTGTGTGTGTGTGCGCGTGTGTGTGTGTGTGCATGTGTGCGCAGATGTAACTCATTCATGGGGAACTCTGCAGTGCAGAAGAAGCCTCAGTCCAAGCCTAAGAAGCCCCACCTGTCAGGCCACAAGGGAGGCAGCAGCTCCAGAGAGCCGCAGCCCAAGAGACTGGAGGAGGTTTACACGGCACTCAAACAAGGCCTGGAGTGAGTAACTCTTCCACTTGTTTTATGTACACACTTAAGTAGTTAATATGAAGCAAATTCACTTACAGTACACACTATGAAGTCTTCCAGAATACTTTGAAATGCTCCATTTCTTTTTGTTTTTCATTGGAGAGCTGTGGACAAGCGGTAACTTTCCATCAATAAATGCTCAACCCAGAGTTTCAGAGTTTTTTTTTTCAGAGTTTCGACTTGGAAATACAACAAGAAAAAAAAAAATCAGTGTGCTTAATTGTAAGGAGAATGCAAAAGGAAAAACATTTGGCCTCTAGATTAGACACCTGACACAAATTCTGAAACACAATAAGCCTTTCTATGTTTAACGCCAGACCTTTTAAAGTTAGTAATTATATAGAAGCCATATAGCAGTTAGTCAGTAAATACAGTAAACACTGTGTTGTTGAAGAATTCTTAACTACAGTGTTAGAATATTTGATTCAACAGATAGTATTACAGAGGTGCTGCTTACATTTCCCGCACGGTGCATGTGTCACTCTTTGTAGCCTTTGAAAAAATAAAAAGTTGGCGGTTGTGTTTTTAAATGGATGGAGTCTGGTCTTGTCATGAACTGTATATAAAGAATGTTTATGCAGTGTGTTTTCCTGGTATAGGGGCTTCCTGAGTAATTACCAGAAGCTTTAGTTTGTGCATTTACAGCCTGTTTGAGCTTGTTGACGTTTGCCTCTGAATGCATTTACAGACCTCCGTAAATGTTTATGTTACACGTGTATTTTTTGGTGTCATTAAGTGATTTTGTAACGTTAGTGAGCGTCTGAACTTATTCTGCAGTCGTGTTTTAATTCACTGCTAGCGACTTGTTTTATGCAAAGATTGAAGTGTTTCTCTGTTTCCCCTGTGAAGTGAATATCTGGAGGTTCATCAAACGGAGCTGGACAAACTCACAGCTCTGATGAAGGACATGAAGAGAAACTCCCGCCTGGTGAGAAATTACTCTGCATTAACTTACGTCGTTCGTCGCATGTTTACAGCCTGTGAGACTTCGCTGACAGCTTAAGCCAGAAATCCTTTACAAAGAAAATGAAAATGAAAAATTCAAATATATTACATCAAGTTTTAAACTAATCCTGATGAATGCACACATGGAAAATATTATTCATTGTTTGCGCCATCGTGGCTGAGTGATGTGTGCACACAGAGAAACTGTTTCTTCTTGATGGCAGATAAATGTGATCTGCTCCGCGTTGTATAAGCTGTCCTACCTTTTAGTAACTCTGTAATTTCATGTGTGTGTCTCCATGTGTTTTTTCTCCAGGGAGTGCTGTATGATCTTGACAAGGTAAGATGATGGGAGAGGAGGGTCTACTGTAACACACGCTCAAGTTTGGAGTTTATCGCGTGAATCTTATAATAACATATTTGCACAGAACATTGTATTTTCTGCACATTTTGTTAAATAATATGTAAGTCTTACCTCGTTGTAATCTGTGGTGCAAACAGAAAACCAAATGAAGCCAAATCCTGACCTGTAAATTCTTGCGCTGTCTGTCTGCAGCAAATCAAAACCATCGAGAGGTACATGAGACGTCTGGAGTTTCATATTAGCAAGGTAAGGCTGTTCGGATTTCTTTACACCTATATTTATTGTTTTCTGTAAATCACAGAAATTATTTGAGGCGATCTTTATGCGAGTCTTCAGTCTGACCTTTTTATGTAAGTCTGTGGGGCATTCATTCGAGAGCTCATTTCAAGTCTGAAACCGGTATTAAGGCCTCATCCCATCCAAGCAGTCACCCAGGAAACGGAGCACTGATGCATAATTTTACCTGTTTCTAAGTAAATGTTTGATATTTTTACCTGTTTCTAAGTAAATGTTTGATATTTTTAAATGCATCTATTTTATTGGTAGAAACAGTATCGGTGCAGTATTAGCTGTAGCACTCAGAAAGTTGGCTGTTCAAAGGTAAAACCTACCATCACATGAAAAGCTCAGAAAAAGGGCATGTCTTGGGTTTTTTTTGTTTTTGTTTTTTTCGAGCTGTGCAAAGACTGAAGTGTGAAAGTAGCTGTTGATCATGACAGAGCCAGCTACCAGCACAGCACTAGCATAAACACAGAAATCAGAGGAACAGATCTGTGTAAAGAATCCAGTACTACTAAGGGGCCATTTTTATTATGGATTTACGGACAAGAAAGAGTTTGATACATGTATAGATGTTGATTCTAGGTGGAAATTGTTATCTGTGGACAAAGTTTGGTTGTCATGGTCACACACAGTTTGCATGCAAGATGCCAACTTGTCTGCAAACACAAACTGCTAGCCGAGCGGTGGTAAATCTAGCAAAAAAAGTGACGCAAACTGGAAATGGAGAATGTTCGCCTTCAAAATGAAAGCCATGCTTCACCACTACAGCTAACGTGTTTCAAAGTTTTACTTTGAAGGCTATTGGTGTCACACTTTTCGTGGTTTCACCACTACTTGGAAAGTAGTTTGTGTTTGCACGCAAGTCAGCGTGTTCGATGCAAACTATGGATGACCACCGCAATCTGCTGACAACCAAAGCAATTACAAAGAGATTTTTGGTGCACACATTGCTCAAGAGCAGCCCGCCATATTGGATGTGATACAACCAGCAGTTGCTAGGGAAAAATATGTATTCCCCAAGTGGCTGAGAGTGGTCCCTGGAGGTTTCTGCCTCTTGCTGGGTGAAATCAGTTGCAAAGAAGATCAAAACCTGTGATTGCTTTGGTTGCTAGCTACAGTTGCCTGTAGTTTGTCCTATGACCAATGGTTGCATGATGGTCGCAGACCAGTTTCTAGGCTGGGTAAATGGTGCCTTTTTCAATTCGCTCTGTATTGTCACAGTGATCGTGACGTTAATGACACACAGTTAGTGGTCTTGCATCTACAAAATCTCAGCAGCTCTTTGTGACCAATTTCACCTAGCAACCCCCAAGAAGGACTCGCCAACCGATCAGGGAATACACCGTTTTTTATCAACCTTTGGTTCCCAGGATGTGACTGATATTTCTCAGGCCTCTGTGACTGAAGCGTAACTCTTAGCAAAAACAATCAGACAGACAGATTTCTTTAAGCGTTTGTTGTTCTCACGACTTTTCTTTCCACCGGTTTCACGTTGAGTTGCTGCCAGGTATTAGCTTAGCATTCCTGCTCTTCTAATCTGTTTATATATTAGGGAAGTTTCCAGCTGTTTCCATGGTTGAGGTAAAAACATCCTTTCTGAGGTTGCCAGGTAGGGATTTTTGGCCCCCTGCATCCTCTTTGTAGTCACCTCACAGGTTGCCATTTGGGGACATTAATCCCCTACAAGGTTGTGACTTTTCTTCCACATCGCCTTTTGTAGAGCTTTAATGGTCTTCCTCGCTGTGCGTCAAATCAGATGTGACAGCAGGCAATCAGGGCACACACGCCCAAACAACAGCGCAGCTCCAAAGGTAACCATGGTTACCCGGAGACAGAGCCTTTGAAGTCCTGATGAGCTCGATGGGGCCGTCTGTTGGGTGGCGTTAACCCTTTATGTTCACATACATCCCGACTACAAAACCCACCTTCAGAGCATTTGTCCCAAAAGCACACACAGGTAAACAACACCACGGCAGACAGAGAGCGTGACTGCAATTCTGCGGGGCTTAAGCCGACAGGGAATCTGGGTCAGGGCAGTTTGCAGCGAGGAGCGATTGACACGGCGCTCGAAGATGGGGAAAAAAATGAGAGGGAACTCAGGAAATGTATCTGCAGCTTGCTCCACTTTGACATTGATAAGAGAGAAAAAAGAAGTCAGTGCTTGTTCTGTCTTGTGACGGATGCTGTTAAACAAACACGTACTGCTTAGCGTTATTCTTAAGCTCTTCTGTTCTTTCAAACTTCATGCAAAAATAGATTTGAATGAAAGGGTAAATATTTGAAATAGCAATGAAGTGTCTGATCTATCGTGCCATGTAAAAAAAACCTCAAAAGCTGTAGCGTAACTAAAATTAAGCCTAACATTCAATCGGGTTTTATTTATACTTACTATCTGACTCTTGCAGGGTATCAGAGATAAAATAGTTTAAACAAAAGTCTCAAACTTTTTACTTGACAAATGGTTTCTTTATTTTTAAATTAATCAGAATCTAGTTTTTCTTCTAATTAAAAGTAATACAGTTGGTATTAAAGGGCACAAAGTGTCCAGAGAAAATATCCTCTTGATCAGGTCTACATGCCTAAATGCATTGAGTTGCCTCCATGTGATTGGCTGATTAGATATTTGCATCAACAAGCAGCTGACCAGGTGTCTCTAATGGAGTGGCCGGTGAGTTTGGAAAAGAAAAGTCACTTTCAGCCCAAACTTTCTTTAATCATCACTCACTTTCACAGAGGTACATGTGTGCTGCTACCCACTGTACCCAGACTAACAGACATGTCCGCAGGGGACTGTCACCTGCTGTGTGCTACATGTGTTCAAGGGCATCTTTGGCCAATGTCCTGACCAGATTTTTCCCGACACTGGGCAGAACTCATGTGTGAAAATATAATGTAGAAACAACTTCAGCATCACACAGACTGACTTAAACTGTACGCATCAGTAACCATCAGTAGTGGTAAGGACGTAAAGTCTGAGAGACGTGTGTCTTGTATGATTGCATTAGAAGGCTTATAACACGCTGATTATGGTCCAAACAAATCTACAGTATGTAGGACAGGGCAAACAGGAAGTATGCATTTTTTATCAGGCAGCTGATGCTGATTAGGGTTTTTTTTTTTTTTTTTCTTTTTTTTTTGCACCAGAAGGGAGAGATGAGCACTTCAGAGCTAAAAGCAACATATAGGATGGGGAACAATAAACTCACGTGTGTGGAGCACCTGGACTACTCCGCATGTCTTAGACACATGTACGTGATTGGTCACTGCATGTGTAAACAAAACATTGTTCAGCAAAGACACTGCAAGTGAAAAAAAGAGAAAGAAATGGCGTTTCAGCAGCTGAGCTACAGTAAGCGTGAACATGTTTGTCAGTGTTTTTGCTTAGGCTCAGGCTCAGGCGTGTCTCTTTGTGTAGGACAGCTGCCGTGAGGGATGACTTAACAATCATCCATCAGCAAGTTGTTAGTTTGTGAGTCACATCAGCTCTGCTCTTTTGTTCCTGCGCTGCCTGCAGATGTCTGAGCAGTAATTGGCACACATGGAGGAAGCAGGTGGCACGATACAACCCGTATGATGTCCTGCATGGGACAGAGTCTATATATATATATACGTGTGTGTGTGTGTGGGTGTGGGTGTTGACCGCTGGTATCAGCAGGGCATCATTAAATAGACTGAAGGTGAGACAATCGTCTGCCAGACGTCTCCTCTTCCCCTGAGAGAGTGTGTGTGTTAAACACATGCCAGAATCCAGAATGCATGCTTTACATGTGATTATTTGTAATATAGGGCATTTTCTGCTTTCCCCACTTCCCTTGAATGCTAATCTTGCCACTAGCGCGCGTGCACGCACGCGCGCGCACACACACACACACACACACCCACACACCCACAGCTCCCCAGAGAGGTTCATGTGTGTTTGAAGCTGTTTGGTGTGGCCCGCCTGTTTTAATCTGCTTATAATCACTGGCCCCCCGCCACAAAGTGTGTGCGCGCACGTGCACGCGTGCGTGAGGCGCTATCTGTGATCCAGAATAATGGCCATATCTTAAGAGGATTGCTGCCATATCTGAAAGATTCACTGCTAATATCTAAAACCCCACGTTTTTAAATCATAGACACTGATGATAGTGAGATAATCCTTTAAAACTTTCAGCGATTCTTAATCACAGCTGCCTTTCAAACTACCAAGCAAATGTTGTTAGAAGTATTTTAGGAAGGGATGCCTTCAAAATGGTTTCAGAATACAAATAAAATGTGTTATTTTACACCAAATAAATAAATGCGCAATATTATGCTCACTCTGAGCATAACTGATTCCCCAATAATTCCAATAATCCCTCGGTCTCTGAGCTGTGCAGGTTATTTGTCATCGCAGCGAGCTGCAATTAGCACAGTCCAATAGAGGACTTAATTTAGAATACATTTTCATTTAATGTCTCTTAGCATCTGTAGAGAGGTGATTAAAAAGGTTCAGATGGTCTTTATGGGCAGCCTGTTAAACAGATGTGCTTTTCCTTTGATTAAAGAAGTGCTTTAAATGTTTATATTTTGTTCATATTTTATATTTTAACTTTAATTAATGTTGAAATTACTGTTATTGGCAAAATTTCCAAAAGATTATTTTTATTCCTGAGAAATCTGCAGATTATTTTTCTTTGTTGATCCACAGTTGGGGAAAAAATCAGTGAAAATACAGCATGATGTAGTTTTAAAATGAAGAAATCTTCTGTATGAATTAGGATTTTTACTATTTATGGAAGCTTCCATTAAAAGGAAATGGATAATGTAGTGGCAAAAAATTATAGGACGTTTTTTTATGTAGTGTTTTCTTTTGATTTTTTACAGTGTATATTTAGCTGAATAATATAAAACGTCTCAAAGTGCGTTTGTCAAAATTACAACCACGTAATGTTTCAGGTGAATTCTTTTTTTATTTTTTTTATTTTAATCTTACTCTGAAATATTTATATTTTACCTTTTTTGAATGATACATAACTGGTGGAGATAAAGGGCAGAAAGACGGGGAGATCTCCACAGGAGCTGCTTTCAGGATGTATAACACATGTCTGTCTGTGCTCCAAAAGAGCATCAGCGCTGCTTCTGCCCGGGTGCAGTCCTCTCCTTCCTCCTGTGCTGAGGTTACTCTTGTTTCTTTGTGTTTTGCCTTTCATGTTTCTTCGGTTTTTTCCCCTCTGGGCTGAATTGTGCCCGAGGCTCAGCAATATGCTGACGGCCACCCTCTGGAGTGGAGGAGCCTGGGTGACCTTCAAAAGGACGTTTCCTCGAAGGCAGCAAAGGGCTTTTTTGTAATTGGGGACAAAAATTGGCTCCATTAAGCTGATAATAATGATACGGCCGCTGATTGCCTCTAAAGAATGATGGCTTTCCATTAGGCGAATGAATACCTCGTTGTAGTCGTCTCTTTATTTATGTGGGTATAATGACGTTGTATTTCTTGGCTTAATAGGTGTAAAAAGTATTTTTGGATCACACACAAAAACATATTTTGTGTTTTTCCCTCTTCATCGTAATCAAAAACTGTCCATTATTTTCTCCGAGTGCTGAGAATAACAGTTGAGGTTAGAAATTGTTTTCTAGCCGGCTCAGCTCAGCTGCTCCAGCCCCACCACATACATCACATACCACAGACAGACAGACAGACAGACGGGCTGGGTCCCGGTCGAGGGTGGGGGGGTGGTGAAGGCTTAGTTGGTAGAAGGTGGAGTGGGTGGTGTATGTGTGTGTCAAAAAGAGTTCCACGCTCTAATATCCATTCCACCGCAAACCACTTTCACTTTTTTTTTTTTTTAGAAGCACTCATTTGCCCACCCACCGCTTGCAAAAACACGCTCTCCATGCACATGTCAGCACGTCGGCGTGTGCACAAAGTCTGCTCTCACAAACAGGCTGGCAGCGTTCGGCTGATGCACAAAAGATACACAAACAAACAGTCAGATAAGCTGTTGGGACGACAGGAGCCAGAATGGCCCATTTTCTCCTGCTTCTCCCTAATGAGTGCCATAAAGAGCGCGAGGCATCAATATTTCAGCGCTCTCGTCAGGCGGCCGGAGACATTTCCCTTTGATGAGGCTCACCAGAGGTGTTTTGTTTTTTGCTCGCCTGCCACTTCATCACATGTGAATTTTAGTTCAAAATGAGCCAAAAGATTCAAAGGACAGGACACTAAAAATCTGGACCGCTGCTAAATGTTGTTGTTGGTACAATGGCTCTGAGTGAGTCAACCGCATCCTCAAAAAGTGCTTGGATTACAGCTCAGTGTTGTTTCATAATGACTCGTGTCTGTTTTTGGAGCCTTTTAAATGTTTGAATTTTAATGAAGTATGTGAAAAATTTAGGAAATACAAATATTGATGAGGTGAACTTGATTTTTAGTGAGTGGGGTAGGTTAAAAAGAACTTGTGTTTTGAAATGTGAAACAATTAAAAACATTAGAAACAGGATTATTATAAAGAATTAAAATAACTTTATTACCAATACTTTGCTCATAATAAAAATCATTTAAATCTGCTGTGCCTGTGGCTTCACGGCGGAGTACGTTTCTGTCTGTTGAGCTGAGCTTTTTGCTTCAGCATCATCATGATTTGATTTCAGCTGAAACGCTGACATTTTAGCTGGCAGTGAGACAGCAGGATGTTGATGGAGTTGTTCCCTCTCCCTGCGGGTTTGGGTTAGGTCAGGCTAGTGCTGCAAACTGCAGTCGGGCAGAAAAATGAGCTCTAAACCCCGTCTGCTGCTGCCTCGCCGTGGGAGTGTCCCACTGGGCTCGCAGACTGGGACAGTGCAGGCGCCGGGCTAGAGTTACACGGATATACAGCAGCTGTATGTGCCAGCTTACTTCAGGACATTTTTATCCATCCTCAGTTTATGCATTTGTCTGTCCTGTCAGTGTTGATGACTATCTTTCTGTCTGTGTGTGTAATGTCAGCCTTTTACTGTGTTTACTTCTGCAGCCCTTTTCTGTTTTGGACTTCCTGCACAGTCTTATTGGCCATGTTGTGATCAGATCATTTGAATTCTTTTTTTTTTTTTTTTTTTTTTTTTTTTTTTTTAATAATTTTTAA
>VUQG01010114.1:4752-22088 GCA_015106755.1 Etia nguti | reverse complement strand
ACATCTCCCACCTTTTTTTTCCTCTTTTTTTTGTGTCCTTTATCACCGTTCCTCTTCCCTGCTGTTTTTCTTTCCCTCCCTCTCTTTCTTTCTCCCTTTCCTTTCCCCCAGTCATGTCTGTCCTGTATGTAACAACCGAAATAAAATAAAATAAATAAACAATAAAAACAAAGGTCAATCAAATGGACCAATACGGCAAGGCCGGGATGGTCCACTTGGTATAGTAAATCCACTGGGCATCTTTCTTGGCCTTCAGAAAATAATTCTGATGGCAAAAGAACCAAACGGGCGGGGAAAAAAAAATTCTTTTCAATAAGGAGAGATTATTAGAAGGAATTGAACATGATTTGTTGTTGCACAGAATTCAGTTTGATGTCAACTGCTGTAAGCTGCTGTCTTTGACATTGAGTGGTCTCTGGAAACTTGTTTCCAGCTCCAGATTTTGTTCTTGGACTCTACTACAGCAGCTTTGTGTGATCCACAGTTACAAATAATACTTTTTTACCTTATACTTGACGTCAGTGCCCAGGTTAAGCTCCTCCCCATCTAAGAAAATGTCTGTCTCATTGGCTGCCCCACAAAGAGAGAAAGTTTAAAGAACTGGTGGGTTGTGGATGAGATGACTGTATTAGGGACATGACCTCTCTATGACATCAGACAGACAAGGAGTAGAAAAACTATGTAAAAAAGCATTTGTCTCAAAGATATTACTCACACACACAATCACCTCATTATTAGAAACTTTGGCCGAGTGTAATATGAGCATCCACTGCTAGAACAGCTTATAGAAAATAAGGAAACGCTTAGTGTTCACTTGAATTAATTACCAGAGTTTGTTGGAGAAAATTTTTTAAATGAATTCAAAAGTCTTTTGTGGTTAGATTACAGATGACAACTGACCAAATTAGGAAAACAAGTGCTGCTGATATAGGTCTGTCTGCCCTCTGTGTTTCTTTTTTATGATTTTCTTTCATAGATATGATTCCTATGAAGCTTCTAAGCTGCCTTACATTCGCAGGCTCAAGGCTGGGTTGAATTATGAGGCCCTGGTGCGTAAAGATAAGCATTTTTTGTATTCCTGTGTCCCCTCAGCTGTTTCGCGTCCTGAGTTATGAGAGTCAGTCTGAATTTTCACCTGAGATTCACCTTCATGCACTGGCTCTGTGTGTCTCTGTTCACATGGCAGAAATCAGGCAAAAACACATCTCTAAGAGGTCAGTGGGGGTGATGTGATCCTGGAACAAGAGTGTTAAGCATGTCCACAGGGAACCTTTTCAAGCTCTGGTTTGTAGGTGCTTTCAAACTAATCAAGTTGGCTCAGGCAGGAAATTATAGTTCCTTTCATTGCCACCTCTCAGGGGTTCACTTCAGCCTGGAGGCTCTCACTTTTCCTGCAAGGAATGAATCAAAAATCACAGGATGAACTCTTTGATTGAAGCACTGAAACCTTTTTATTTGTTTTCAATTTCAGACACATCTGTTGCATGTCATGCAGCTATCCTGCTTCCAATTACTCTTGTTTTCCTGTGTGAGTGAAAACAAAAGGAAAAATCCTGTTGAAGTGTTTTTATGAGGAGCATACTTATGCCGAGATATTGCACAGAGAAAAAAAAGGTCTGCAGTTTAATATTCCCATGTAATTTTCTGAAGTGTCCTCGGGCAGCTGTCGGGCATGAGCTGATAAATTTAGTCATTTAAATCTGGTGAGTGGCCGCTGCACCTGCTGCATCTCGGCCTTATGCATGAGTCACAATATCCATCTCCTGTTAAACCCATTCATGCACCAGTCTGTTGTTTAGCTACCAAAAACACGCAATCACAGTTACTATTGTTACTGCAGAGCAATGTCAGAAATGGAGAAATATCAGAAGTCATGTTTGAACCTCAGAAAAGCAACGTCAGTAGAACACCTGCAGCTGTTAAGAGAAAAGGAGCTCACGTTTGAGTGCCACGTGTGAGACAAAAACTGTCTTGTGCTAACAGTAACAGTAAACACTGCAGGAGACATGCTTTGGGTCAGATTTGAACCTGAAAATCACGTAATCCCTTCTGGACTTGAACTCCCTGCTGATGCCAACTGTAGTTTTCCCCTGAAGGCCAAATTCCTGTTTGGCCAGATGGGCTTAAAACTTTCAATCACAAGTGTTAGCCAGTCACTTTACAGTTTCACAGTCGGCTCCATTAAATTAAAACCACATCTACAAATACTGAGGTTTTGTAAACAGGTGACCAAGCCGTCTGTGACACACATTGTCTGTGGGCAATGTGTGTTCCCCAGCTGGTTGTCAAAAACCTGCTTGCAGTTACTTTGGCTGCCACAGTCGCCTCTAGTTTGAATGGAAGATGATGACTTGTCTGCAGAGACTCACCAACTACCAGCTGAGTGACAGTAAAACTTAAAAGGACAAAGCAAACTGGAAATAGTAAACCTTCGCCTTCAAAGTAAAAGTCACGCCATTTGAAACATGGTGGCTGCAGCCAATGTTATTTCTAAGCTGGTCGTTAGTGAGTGTTTGCAAACCAGTTGCCATCTTCCATGCAGGCTATAGGCCACTGTGGCAATCTGCTAGCGATTAAAGCAACACGTTCTTTCAATTTCACCCAGCAACTTCCAGCAACCAGTTAAGGAGTGCTCCTTTTTCCCTTTCGACTGCTGGATAAACCACGCCAACTCTCGAGCAGTGTGTTCATGATGTCACTCGGGTCGCCCACCTCCACTCTTCAGCAAAAACACTCAAAACGCGGTCTCACAAACCAGCTGATGATGTCACCGCGGTTACACTTTACGAAAGTCTTTATCTGATTCTGATACGTTTATCAGACGGAGACAAAAACAGCTGGAAATGGATAATAATGCTGTGCTGTAATATGTGGAGATAAGCAATTGTTTGTTAAACATATAAACTTCTGAGCTACACTGAGCTCTCAGTGTTGGCTTTTTGGTGCTCCATGTGGCCAGAAAATATAAATATTTCACTATTAAGCTCAACCCTGACTCGCTCACACTGGAGAACATGTTGGCTCTGAACACAAAGAGAACCAGAGCTAAAGAGGTTAGATCAGAAACCGTTACCATCAAGAGACATTTTTGAGCAAAGACCAAAATCTGCATGGAGCTGCAAAACATGCTCGAGCTTTATCACTTAAAATGATATCATGTTTCTCATGCAAGCCACATAATTTGTGATCCCTGTTCTAGAGGAAAAACGTTGATCCTATGAATAAGTAAACTCAGTTTATTGTTCAGATATTTCACTTAAAACCTCTGAAAGTCCAACTTTATGGTGGCACTGCAGGAAAACCATCAGTCTGATAAACATGATAGTCTGTATGAAAGATTAATGACATATTCCAGGCCGGAACAATCGACAGATCCATAACTAATCATTTTTCTTTACTTTAGCTCTTCTCTGCTTTTGTACTTAGTGAAAGTTACTAAAAGCAGGTAAGTGATCACCTATAAAACCCTCCTGTTACAGACAGAAAGCAGTCGAACATCACGTGATGACACAAGCAACAGCTTTTATCTTCCTTTACAACACGTGCAATACATATTAGAGCAATACAGAGACGACAGAATACATCACACTCACAAAATATCTTCAATATCCACAAACACATCTGGGAATGAGTCTCTAAAGAATCTCAAAGCTGTTACAGAAGCCAGCAAAGCATGAGTGAGCATCAGAGTATCATAATGAAAATTAATAATTAAACAGATGTACACAGAGGCAGTGTTAATTATACTGAACAAACTGCACTTTTAATTAGGATTTACACTTTTAACCAACGGTAGCGTGGATACACATGTGATTGTCGCAGAGTCATTTCCATTATTTAATAATTCAAAGTTTTAAGGTTCCAGCTCCTTAAAGGTAAATATGTGTTCATTTTCTAACCTAATTCTTTTTGTGAATGTGTGTGTGTGTGTGTGTGTGTGGGTGTGTGTGTGTGTGTGTGTGTGTGGGTGTGTGTGTGTGTGTGTGTGTGTGTGTGTGTGTGTGTGTGTGTGTGTGTGTGTGTGTGTGTGTGTGTGTGTGTGTGTGTGTGTGTTCTTCCTGAGAAACCTCAGGGCTGTACAGTAAAACACTTCATTTCTGTAGCGCGCTGTTGAGGTTGAGAAAATTGACGAGCATTCTCTTTGCTGTTGCTCCTCACCTTTGGCGTTGCCTCAGGGCTTGGATTGTGTTGAAAACTGGGTCTTTCAGAAAGCAGTCGAAAAGAAAAAAAAGAAAGAAAATAGCGGCTGTGCTGGAACCTGTCTGAATACGGCTGTGAAAAATACCTGAACATGGGCTGGATAAATTCAAAACATAAGGTTTCTGATTTTTATAGACCTGTTCTCCAAGTGTTTTGATCACACCTCATTTGTGCTTTGCTAGATGAACAACCTGAATGACACTGGCTAGCTTTTGTTTGTTTTCTTAGTAGTTTATTGAACAAGAATCACGGCATCAAGGCATGTAAGTTAATTATATTTCTATTTATTAGAGTATTTTTGTATTTTTGTACAGCATTTGTACAGTTGGGCTTTTAATAAATTTACAATAAATAAGAATATTGACAAAAGTAATGACTAAAACAAATTATACATACTTGAATGATTATCACATGACAACGATCTTTATGGAGTGTGATGAGAGGACATATTGCAGGGCACAAGGAACAAATAGTAGCCTTTAATTTGGCAAAAACTTTAAAAAAGAACAGGACCAACTAACAGAAAGAGCTTCAGATTGATGTGTAGACACCAAGGACTATACGCTGGGACTGACTGGGGATAGGAAGCAGGAGGGAAATGAGACACAAAGTAAAAACTGAAACAAGGCGTGAGAAAGGGGAACGACCAAAAGACAAATACTAACCCCAGACTCATGAACACTAAAACTAAACATGATGACAAAAACAGGAGAAAGCAAAAGAGAGAGATGATGGGAGTCTGACAGGAAGACTGGAATAACAATTAAGTCAGTACGAGGATCAGAAAGTAATACTATAAATAAAACTAAAACTCAAGGTTAGAAGAATATTAATACAATTAATACCAAAAGCAAAAGTCGATAATATTACCAAAAGTCAAACTAATAACTGGAATAACCATGAAGTCAAAACAGGATCCAGAACCTAATGAAATTCGACAAGCATTCAAAACACAAAACAACACAAAATCCTCAGACTGTCACAACTACAGGTTGAAAAGGCCATTAATGCCCATTCTCAGCACACAGTATATAAAATTGTCTGTGTGGTAGTGTTGTCCATGACAGACAGAGGCAAAGTGTCACCCTGTGTTTTTGGTCATCTCGAAAGCTTGATTGGTTTCTTTCTCTCTAATAATAATAATGGAGATAATAACAATAAAACAAAAAAGATAAAACTATCCTCTGTTTAAATAAATAACTAAAACTATATGCTTGTGTGAACAATATTTACCTCACAAACTAGCTTTTAGTCAGCTGGTTGAGTTTCTACAATTGACAAGCAGTCATTTGCACAAATTAGACTCAAATGTATAAAATAAAATGGTTACAGTGCTTATATGCTTCAGTAACTTGTGTGCGTGTGTGTGAGTCGTAGAGAGTTGTGTGTCACAGGTGAGCAACATAAATATGCTGCGTAGCTGAAATAACTGTTGATTTCCTTGTTTATCCTATTGTGAGCAGTTACGGGACACCAACAGCAGACAGCAACATGGATTTCAATGTTTTTATTTTAACTGTTATTTCTCAATCTGAGAATGTTATCTAGGGTCAGAAGGCTAGTAGGAATCACTTTAAGCAGGAAGCCGTAAGTAATTCATTAAATCTGATTTATGAAAGGGGCTATTCATGAAGTCACTTGTTATTATGAGCTGGTAAACATTAATTATCTGTTGCTAAAAGAAAATGCATATAAGACTTATATATATTGTTATATATAGAGAGATAATTTTTTGCATACTGCTTTTATTTACAAAGCATCTCAGTGTTTTTGGGAACAGGGTTGTACTTCTTTATTATAAAAACTACTCGGTTAAGTTTAGAGGGAAATCATGCGATGCATCAAAGTTCTTAGATAAAGCCTCTGTTTAAACAGGACAATGAGCCTATTACCTGTAGCGGGGCGGCGGGTATATTATGAGACTAGAACAAAAGGTTGTGAGAACAGGTGTGTAAAATCAAAAGACAGCTGATTTGAATATGCTTTGATGTTAATTTTCATTTTCAGGAAAAGGAGCCAAATTTGGTCAGTGGTCTAGATGGTTAGCAAAGACGTGTGTGTGCGTGTGTTTGTATGCGTGTGTGTGTTTGTTGCTTTTAACCCTCTCTCTCTCTCTGCCAAAGAAGTACCCAAAATGTACAATTTTGCATAACTTTTCACATGTTTATTGTTTAATTGTTTTGGGTCACATGATATTATTCGCCCTTGTGGTTTTCTTTTTTGATCCTAATGAGCTCTCGTAATTCCACATGAGTATTAGGTGGAGTGTAGAGTGTAAACTTGTTAATTATAAGTCCCTAAAGATTGCTTGAACGTAACCCTGGGAATACTTAAAAAGGAAGAACAATTCAGTGCTTGTTTTGGCACAGCTGGACTTGTTTTGAACTTGTGCTAAACTCAGGGGGAAGGAGGCCTTGCAATATTATTTACCGTGCAGATCATGTATGCAAACATTTCTTCCTTTTCCTCGTTGTCCTACAACAATCAAGACGTCAGCCATTTCTTTGTCTGCCCTTGTTTGAACTCTCACTCTGATATTTTCCTATTTGCCAGTGAAATGCAGGGTAGTTAATAAGTTAGTGATCTAATCAGAGAAAGTCTCCACAAAAGTACGGCTGCAGTCAAGCAGCACTATATGTACTGATAAAAAAAATCACCCATTACTATTGTCTGTGTTTTAAACTAAATCTGTCAGGAAGTTTGTCTTAGTTCAAATCTTCCTACTCACTGTTAGTTCTGGGACATAAAGGTCATTACAGGACATTATGTGAACTGAAGCCATAAATGTGACATAGACGACTCTTTGCATTATGCTCAGCCTGGTTTGGTGTCATTATCAAGCAGATTGATGGAGATATTCTTTCTCCTCTTCTCTCCTATTCTACCTGTTGTAAGGCTGCTGATAAAACAAAGAAAAAAAAAATCTATCATGAAGCTAAGCTTTGTCTTTCACTGCCCACCTCTGGCTAAAGACGGAAACACCATGTTGATGGTTTTTACTGTACAGCCTAATACTAAATCAGTATGAGAGTGCCCTCTTGTGGAACTGTTTAAGAAGTGCCAAATTTACAAAAACCCTCCATCCTTAAAAAAAGGTTTTTATAGGTTATGTTGTATATTTAAAATAGAACTTTTAAAAAGTTAACTTTCTTTCAGTGAATTGTACATTTCTAAACAGAAATATCTGCTTGCTTAGACTCCCGCCTTACAGGAAGTTTAATGAAATGTACGATATGTAAAGGAGAATTCATCATTGGGAAAATATTTTTTTACAGTTCTCCGAATAATGTGTTTTAGCCCAGAGAGTACTGTGCTCAGTGGAGAGGAGGTGAACAATGGTCACACTGCAAACTGAAGTCTACCTGTTCCCCTAATAATACCGTATAATTACAGCATTATTTTTGCTTCCCTCTAAATGACCTTAAGGTACAACTGAACTCTGTGACATCAAATATAAGTGCTTAGTTTTTGCTCAGTACTCATTGTCATATGATAAATATTGAGAGAGGAAAAAATTATAGAAAAATCTGAAAATGATCAATCAGATTTGTCTTTGAAAATACAACCACGCTTTCTTTTCATTTTTTTCATTTTTTTTCTGGATTTCATCATCTCAGGAGCACAATGTGATTACAGGATTCAGAGAATATCAAAAAAATCTTTGTATACTACCAGTAATCACTGCTAACCAATTGCGAATGGCTGAAATCTAGTGTCATGGAACACTAGAGCTTGGAGAAAAGCTCTCGTGATCTGACTGTTTATTATTGGATCACACTGTGGACCAGCACCATCCAGCCGCTCATCACTCATCAGCTCATTTGAAGGAAGATTTACTGAATACAGATTTTGAGTAGTAAACTATCTGGTAAGTAGACTCCAGTGAAGCTCCATATCAGGGTGGAGTGAAACAATGTTAGGAAGAGAAGAATGTGACAGGCAGAATGACAGAAAAGCGGTGAGATTTAAAGCACATGCAACAGAGGTGGGCTAGAAGATGAAAATTATTACAACAGAACTGAGTTTTACAGTAGCAGCTCACACAGATGGCAGATGAATGAACATAGGTCATCCTTATTGATCTTAAGCATGAGTTTCATGAGTGGAAGTATGTTTGTGCGCATAGCATGGGTAACTTACACATCAAAGCGTGTATATTGCTGAAGGACATATTCAGGTTTCTGAACAACAAACAGCATGCTGCCATTGATGGCCTCTTTTCAAGAGCACGCTTTCCTTATATCAGAAAGTCAATACCAAACCACAAAAACAGTTGATGTACTAAAGTGGCCTGTCATCCAGTAAAAAGAAAATTGTACCAAAGAAAAAAATGGAAAACACTTGGTTGGATGCAACAGAATGGGAAACATGCCTCTGCCTCTGTTTTGCTGCCATCAAATTAAGAATAAGCATATTAAAAATAATCAAATGAAATAAGATAAAATGTTCTCAGTTTTGACATTTGGTGATAAATGCAATATTTAGAAATGCACATGGTTTGAATTGACTTAATCTGACAGATTTACGGTAATGACATCAGGGTTGCACAATAAGCACCATGTGCTCCTAACATTACAGTCAATTTGCTTGCATAGAGACACGTGGGAAAATGAAAGAAATATGAGTGGCGCTAAGAGACTGTGTGTAATGTGTATGTTCACTCTGTGTGGCAGCAACATTTTTCACTTAGATCTTCATCACCGTTTATATTAAGACACTACGGGAAGTACCAAACTACTTGAAATGAAGTCTCTTTTGTGGGTGTATTTTAGACTTCTGTTTCCTGTGATGTCCCTTGTGAAACGACGTTTATTTGACTAGGCTTGATGTAATTAGTAAGTATAGTATATCCCGATCAGTGGATTCCAATAAGCTTGTAAAAGGACTGAAAAGACACTTTTCATTATGCTCAGCCTGGATTTGTGGTTTCCAGGCGGTTGGTGGAAGGTTTATTTCTATCTCACTCTCTTTTCTGCATTCCATGTATTTGTATTTCAGCTGGTACAGAACAGGTCACTTCCCAGCATTGGCAAAAATAAGTAATAATAAAAATGATATCAGTATCAGGAAGGCTTTTACTGTAGAGCAAATTATACTGTCCTCTTGTGGTGGTTTTAAGCCAATGCGAAATGTACTTTTTCATGACACACTCTTAAGTCAGTTAGCTCATAGGATTGACGTAAAGACAACTTTATTAGTGACTTTTAATCTTAACTTTGAATTCATTTTTCAAATTTGTACTTCACCAAATGGAAACTTGTGCATTGTATAAATAAATACTTGATTATGATTAGGTGCTTTATTTTTTAATTTGCTAACTAAAGTTTTAGCTGATTGATACAAAACCTATGCTTATATAATTTACATTATAACAAATATATGGACCTTTGCAATTTAATGCACTCCGTTTTCTGGTCTTACTGACCACTCAAAGCTCTTTGATTACAAATCACATTTAAGGGAAATTATACTGTACAGTCCAGGACCTTCATTCACATCACATTAATGGCCAATTCAGAATCAGAATCACCGGTTAACCTAACAGCCATATCTCTGAACTAAGAATGTCAGTGAAAAATGGATGGGTTTTATGCATCCATTTCTTTTATCCACCCAGAAAGACACACACAGGCACAGGAAGAACATACAAACTCCATGCAGAAAGGTGAAATAGGAGCCTTCTTGTTGTGAGGTGACAAGGCACTGTTGACCAGTATCAATGGCTTTTGCACAGCTGAACTCTCAAATGTGCATTCATCTTTGTTATGATGGCTTTATGCAGTGCAACCTGACTACAGTATCCATCTGCTTCTTTGGCTTATGGATGTTTTTGCTTACAGTCTGATTCCATTCTTCACCTTCTTGGTCACCCGAGGAAGATTTTCTCTTTTCCTTTTATGTC
The DNA here is from genome assembly GCA_015106755.1 of Etia nguti. Taxonomy (NCBI): domain Eukaryota; kingdom Metazoa; phylum Chordata; class Actinopteri; order Cichliformes; family Cichlidae; genus Etia; species Etia nguti. Next base: position 11,986 of record VUQG01010114.1, on the reverse strand, counting down.
GCATTAATGCGATATACAGTTCGTGCCTCCGGCTCAGAAGGCAGAGCAGGTCACCCGCTAATTGGAAGGTTGGTGGGTCGATCCCTGGCTGCTCCAGTCTACATGCCAAAGTATCCTTGGGCAAGATACTGAACCTCAGGTTGCTCTAGATGCCTTCATAGGAATGTCATTGTTCGATAGACATGCTGCATAAAGTGCTTTGAGTGCTCCAGCAGAAAAACACTATATTAGAACCAGTCCTTTAACCATCTACTACTCCCACAGGTTTAAAACCTCTTTGAGATCACAGTTTTCAAAGACACACTACTCTGTCGAAAAGCGTTTGTGGCCAAGATCCCTCCTGAAACGCTGAGGTCACTTGGATCCATTCCTCCTGCCATTATTGCTAAATCTGAATCAAACTGGCCTGCTCGAGACTTTCAACTGCTTAACTGAGCTTCTGTAAACATGCTCTTTGCCATCTAAGAGCACTGTGACATAAACCCAACGAAGAAAGCATTATGGTAAACAAATGCACCATTTCCTCCTGTTTTCTCTTTCATTCCTTCTTTTGCATTTTCCATTATACCAATAAACACAACAGGAATAAAGACAATTTAAACACAGGGAGCATCAGAACCTTAATTTCCTTCACACTTTTATGCACCAAATTGTGCCTAATCTGCATCAGTTTATGGTGGAAAAGTCTTTCTATAAACCAAAACACAACACTCAGCAAAGAAAATAACACTTTTTTTTTATGTTTGTGCCATATCTTCCAGAGATACAAAAATGTACAAAACATATATTACAAGCACAGTGCCCTGTAATTGCATAAGACAGAATGCGCATGCTCTAAATCAGCTAATTGTCTCATAGATTTACAGTATTGGTTTTGTGCCCTGTGGCTTTTTCCCTGCCAAGACACATGTGGCCTGACGAAGCAAAAGCCGGCGAGATCCGTAAAGGGAGAAAGACTATGTGCCTCCGTCGGCGTATTCACTCTGTGCGTCACCAGTCTGACAACCATTTCTCCCTTTGTCCTCTCTTAGAGCTTCATCATTGTTTATAACAACACGCTCTTTTTGGTCAGTACCAGGCTCTGTTTGAGCTGGAGTCTCATTAGTGAGGGTGTTTTCGTCATCCTGAGTATCAGAATCAGCGTCTTTGGTCTGTGCGTGTCCTGTGACGTCACTTGTGCGATTAACAGGTATTTGAGCGGGAATGTTATGTTCAGGTGGCTTTAGGTGAGTTTGTAGAGTGTCAGTAGAGCTGCTGGAGTCTGACATGTCCTCCTTGGCCGTATCGAAGGACTCGGTCAAAATACTCTCACTGTACGACTGACTGGCGATGGTATCTGTCTCAGAGCCAGACACATCCACTGAGTCAGGAAGATAGTTATGGTGGGTTTTCCCATCAGCACCTAATCTAAGATTAGCGTCTGTGCATCTGTCGTCTGATTTCACGTGCATCCTACGAGTTCTTGGAGCCGAGTCATCTTCATTTGTGACACCTTCAGGTATAGAATAAAAAGCAGAGCTTGACTTAACCAGATTTTCTGTATATCCCATGTCAGCATCCGAGTTCCTTTCCATATTTTGGACAGCCTCTCTATCTGCATCTTTGTTTTCCTGTCCAACAGCAGCGCCTTCCAATCCAGCCAAAACTCTCTTCAGACTCTGGGCTCTGTCTCTGTAAACTTGGCACAGCTGAGCATCAGGCATGTGGTTGCCATGGATCTCGGCCAGCTTCATGTACACCACATACAGAGCCTCAGGGTTAGCTTGGTCCTCAAGTGCTGCTGCCAGAGCCAGCTGGAAGTAGCCCACTGCATCAAAAGCATCCTGTAGAGAGAGCGCGCAGAACAGAGGTCAGAACTGGTCTCGTCAAAATCAAACACATAATTTCCACATTTGAATGTTAGATCACCACGAGATGAACCTGAAAGCGATACAACTGTTTCTCAGCCAATGATTAAAACATGAGGTCATTTTCACCCACAGAAAGATGAAGCTTACATTTGCCATCAGCTTTTGCCAGTGAAATCTATCATCACCATTTACCAGAAGTAAATATGTATCAGTGCAAAGTTATTTTTAATACAGAAAAATGAGAAGAGTGTAAAACAAATGACAGTGTGTGCATGTGTGTTTCTCTTAACAGAGTAAAATTAAATATGCCTGAGTCAGAACACACACATTATTTTTTTCCTTCTGGGGGCATTTTTCCATTTCTTTCTGAGAATGCTGACTGCAGCGAGATGAGGGAGAAAATAAGGGGCGGTGCGGTCGCTTCCCCCACAGGATCATTTTAGGAATGTGCTCTCTCCATCTTTCCCAATGCAACACTGTAACTGTGTCCCTTGTACCTTGAGTTTGTGTAGAGTGAAGTTTCCCAGCCTGCAATAGACTTTGGTGTAGTAGCGAGCCTCCATGGGGTGCTGTAGGACGGGTGGACACAGTGACAGCGACTTCAGGTAGTAGTTTTCTGCCATCTCATACTGCTCCAGACTGTAGTAAACTGTAGCTAACCGATGGTAGGCGCTCCTCTCATTCACACTCACTCCTAAAGCAAAAAAAGGTAAAAATAATTTTTTTTAAACATATCTTGCCAAGTACAAATACCACACTGTCCCTGGATTGAGAGGAACATTACAGACATGAGGCTCAGGCACTGCTCAACTTTGTACCTGTTTTGCTGGCGATCTGGACAGCCAGTGTTGCGTACTGCAGAGCCTCCTCGTGCTCCCTTTCATTCATCAGCAGGTCTGTGAGTTTACCTAAAAATCGAAACTCCGAGTGGATGTCATCAATGCTCCTCGCAAACGGCAGACTCCCATCCTGAAAGCAAATATAAATAATTTTACTGAGAATCCAAACTTTCTACAGTTTGTCATTAAAAAAAAAAATAAAACAGTACGCTGGAAGTATCAGTATATCCTTTTACCCTGTAAAAAGGCAGTGAAGCCATCCGGTTCCTGTGACCTTTAAAGTAAACATCTCCTGCCTCCTCATAGATGCTCATGGCAAAGTGAGGGTCATTCATCCTTAAGGCTGTCTTTACTGCTGCCTGAAAAAAAAAAAAAAAGAAAAAAAAATACAAAAAGACACAATGAATCAAACTTTATCATTTGACCTGAGTTTATACTTCATAAGTAAAAACATTAAATGTTTAGTAAGGTAACTGTTTGCTGCTCAGGAATGTGGAATATCGACATTTCAGGAATACCAGATTTATGAAACAACAAAAGGCACTGAATTGAAAGAAAGTTCCCTCTACCCAATGTACTGCACACACACACACACACGCACACACACACACGCACACACACACACGCACACCTCACCTGTAAATACATGTCAGCCAGCTCATCCTCATAAACGAGATAATAAATGCGTCCGACCTGTAGCCAGGTCTCAGACTCTTCCTCTCTCTTTCCAAGATCGATAGAAATTCTCAAGCTCTGCTTGGTGTAGTCGAGAGATTTACGAGATGACCTGCACAGAACGCACGATTAAAAAAAACCAAACATAACATCTAAGACACAGGTGTTAGAGACAGAATCATAGAAATGGGATGCAAATCTTCACCTCTCATCGTTGAGTGAGAGGTAGAGGTTACTGAGCTTTTCCAGATACTCTCCCTCCAGTCTCTTATCCTTCAGCTGTCTGGATACTGACACACAGTGCTCAGAGTATACAATGCTCTGACCATAAAGCAGCATGTCAGCATACAGCCGGCTCAGCACCTTGGCCACCACCATCTGACCTATGAAAAATTGAGATCAACATAATCAGCTGATCATACTGGTCATATTTTGACTGCTTTTTTATATTCTATTTAGAGTTATGTAATAAATGTGGACTTAAAGGACAGACTACCTGCTTTAATTTTAATACAAAGTCCTCTATTTACATGGAGTTAGTAGTTAGTGTGCACAAATATGTGAACTTAAATGCATGCTTGAAGGTGATGCCTCACTAGCCAGTTTCAGTGGAGCTACATTACATCAAGTTTGATGGAAGAACTTGTACTTACTGTGCAGGTTTTTGGCATGTAGAGCAATTAGTAACCCAATTTCATAGCATGCCCTGATGTCCTGACTCCGCCCTCTGTCTTTGTAGCTACGCCCCAGCCACAGGTAGGTTTGAACATGCTCCTCATCTGTCGGGCTTTCCCAGAGATCCCAAAAAAGGCACAGGGATCTAAAATAAAGAGAAAATAAGATTATATCAAAACTCCTATAGACTCTAGATTTTCTGTCAAAACTGAACTCTGGCAAATTTTTCAAAAAAATGTCAAAGATCTGACCTGACCAGGAAGCGTTCTGCAATCAAAGACGCCCCCGCATCCAGTGCCAGACACCCCAGGTTGGCCAGTGCCAGGGCCTGATTCCTTTGGTTTCCATTTTCTCTGGAGATTACCAAGGCAGAGTGGACGTGCCAGCCTGCCTCTGGGATGCGACCCTGACGCCTCAGACACAAAGCCAGCAGGTTATGGATCACACCTCGCTGAGTGGGACTGTCTGTTCCCTGCAGGAAGATGTAAAAGCACGTATTACCCATGACATTCATGTTTGTCTAGATGTTATTCACTGCGTGTTCGTCATTCTTCACCAGTTCATCACTGGTTGCTGTACCTGTAGTGATGTGAGCAGTGGTTGTAGAACACTCTGGGCCTTCTCAGCCTGGCCTGTCAACACCAGCAACCAACCAAGCAACACAGACGCCTCAAATCCCTCCTCCTCATTGATGTGGCCTCCTTTCTCCACGGCTCGTTGAGCACAGTTCAGTGCTTTATCAAGAGCGCCGTACTGCTGGTAAACTGAGGCCAAGCCCAAACACAGGTCCCTTTGGGTCTTTATGTCATCCCCGCTCTCGGCTATTGCCAGAGTCTGCTGCAGGTAAACTACGATCTGAGCAGGGAGCAGTGAGGTTCCTTCCTTCCAGCAGGGGTTCAAACGAACAGAGTTCCTGATAAATAACTCAATCCTCTTAAAGGCATTGTGGAGAGAGTGGTCCTGTCTCGAATCCAGGCTCAGTGAGGCCAGTGCTAAGTAAGGCATGTATTTGCAGTGATAGAGCCAGCTGAGGAGCCAGTTGAGATCCAAGGGGGCTATCGGTTGCCCGTCGGCGGGAGACAGAGTCAGCGAAAGAAACTGGAGCCGCTCGACAAAAGGAAGAGCGTCATCGCTCTTCTTGAGGAGCAGGAAGAGGCTGGACATGAGGTAGCAGATACGAGCCTCCAGGTGCTTGTCCACCATCACCACCGATCTCCTCAGGATCACCTTGAGCAGCTCGACTTCATCGGTGGATGTGAAGGAATGACAGGGGAGGCAGAGGAGCAGGGCGCTGGCCTTCTCCAGAGTCTGGGGCAGCTTGTCAGTCATGCGTTGCTTCAGGTAAATAGCAGTGAGGTTTGTGAAGAGAGCAACGAGGAGCGGAACGTCACAGAAGCTGTCGACACCGACGCTCAGAGCCTCCTCGTAGTATACACGTGCCTGAGGAGAAAAGATTGTAGACTGATGTAGATTGAAAGTAAATATGTTCCACCAAGTAAAACTGCAGCAGAATTCTGTGTTTAAAACCTATTTTCATTTAAAAGGTACAGCAAGTAATTTGTGCACTTGACTTTATCTCTCTCGACACTGCAAAAAGCATCATTTTTATTATTATTATTACAATATTGAGCTAAATGGTAATGTGCTGTATAGTGTGGTGTCTTGTCACAGGCTAACTTGCCTTGAAATCTCTGTTTAGAAAACACTAAAGTATGTAATCATTCAGCCTACAAAGCATGCTAATGGTAAATACAAATTTTTTAAAAAAAACATGCCTGTGAGAACTTTAGCTTCCTGGCACATAGTCTCCCCAGGAGAAAGCATGCCCGGCGATGCGCCCAGTGCATTCCCATTCTCTTGGCACACTCTCTGACACTCTCAAGGTGACCTGACAGCTCGTCCTCAGTCTTACCGCTGAAGGTCACCCACAGGAAGGAATATTGCAGGTCATACAGGGGCAAGAAAGCATCCTGGGGGTAAAAAACAACAAAGGATTTTAGAGTTATTTTAGGCATTAACCGAGTTAACAGGAGGGCAAATGTCCTAATGAAAGTCAGATACAAGAAGCTCAACATGGACAAGAAAGAAAGACTTTGTTTAATGTAATAAATGAATGAATAAAAACAGACTCTGCTGACCTGGAAGTGTTCCTGGTTGAGTAGAGTCAGTGTAGGGTCACTGCTCTCGGACTCCTCCCCATCCCAGCTGTTCTCTTCCAAGAAGAGAGGAGGATCTTCCTGGAACTCGTCCAGTTCTCTGAATGTGTCATCCAGGGTGAAGGATAGGCGCTCTCCCTCTCGTGGCAGAGGATTGAGAGAGTGACAGAGGGACAGATGAGGAGAGGAGCGAGAGAGCGATTGGCGAGGGGACGACTGGTGCGTGGGTGTGACTCCACTTCTCTCTGACATGATGCTTTGACGAGCGCTTGTAAGGTCTTTAAGATCTGTAAAGATGACAGGTATAATCATAAACCCTTTCTCAAGCTGCTTAAAGGCATCAGCATCGTAAACGTCTGGTTTCTTCTTAAAAAGTCATTACCATGTTTTGGCCGACTCCTAATGTACGTGAAGTCGGTTTCATCCAGTCTATCTGGAAACACACAAGGTAAATCAATTCAGCATTGATTTTCCAGCTGGAAGCGCAGATGGAAACTATCTTTCCCAGAATAAATTACAAATACCGCCGCTATTTAGGAAACAAACACGACTTGTATTTCAGTTATGCCTCCTCGACACAATCCCTCCCTTTTCTCCTAGCTAATTAAAAAGTGCAACATTTCTCAGCGAGCCCAGTCATTCCTTTACCTAGCCTGTACACGGAGCTGATGTCAGTCGAGAAAAGCCTTTCCAGCAGGCCGCTGTCGCTCGGCTCAGAACCGCAAGGGTTAACCTGAGCCAGGCCGGCTTTCTCCTCCTCAGTCAGAAAGACCAATTGTCCATCTCTGTGTAACGGAAACAAAGGCAGCATTATGATTATCCAGGCCTCATCACCTGATCCGCCCTGTCCAGACTGCGGATCCTCGAAATAGGATTTCATAAAAGATTAGCAGAAGACTGTAAACAAGACGTAAGGAATGTAGATGGCACTGTGATAAAGGGATTTTGAGGTGAAACGTCACATTACAATGAGACCAGCTAGTTTAAGCCGCTGCTTGTATTTAAAAAAAAAAAAAAAAAAAAAAACTTTCTTACTGGG
>VUQG01010108.1:4463-16815 GCA_015106755.1 Etia nguti | reverse complement strand
TCACATGTGCAGGTACACTGGTACAGCACATGCGAGTGAAATTCTTGTGTGCAAGTTTCACAAGCAACAGAGGTGTGCAAAAATGCAATAACATAAGAACAAGCAAAATATAAGAATGGGAATCTGAGAATTATATGAATAGATATATGTACAATATAAGAGTGTATGTGCATTACTGAATGTGTATACTAAATATGTATATCTGTGTGTGTGTGTGTGTGTGTGTGTGTGTGTATATATATATTTAAAAATTAAATACAATAGAATAAACAATAAAATAAAATATACAGAGGTTGGCAGTTGGAAATGTGCAAAACAAGTGGCATTTATATACAGTATGGAGTGCATAATGTTGAAGTTCTGGTAAGTGAAGGTAAGGTGTCTATGAGGTGTTCAGCAGTCTGATCACCAGCTCCACATGTGTCATACTGTATTAAAACTATCTCAAAGAGGAAATTGTCACGGTCCCTCTGTCCTTGACGTGCCGACTTGCCATTTTCTGTCTGTCTCTCTCTACTGTTCTTTCTACCTCTCCTTTCGGCTGTCCTGGTTTGTGTGTGTGTGTGCTTGTGTATCATGGTGCGCTGTTTTTTTTTGCAGTCGAGGAACTCTGAAGTTGTGCAGCACTGCTCAAGGGGAAGTGAGTCAGATGAAGGCAAAAAGCAGCTGCCAGTGACTGTGGGGACAGCCTTTGGCAAAATCAATAATGACACTTCCCTACACAGACTCATGGTGTCTCCAAAAATCACTATAAATTCTCACACACAGTCACTGAAACCTGTAGTTGATTCTGGGGCCAAGCAAAGTTTCATTGACTGTAAACTAGCTAAGGAACTAGGAAGCCCTGTAATCACTTTACAAGAACCACTGCAAGGATCAGCACTCAATACTGCCTGACTCCCCGACATTACTCACAAAACAGAACCTGTCTCACTGTTTCTCTCTGGAAATCATGCGGAAACCTGTTTTTGTTTGATGCATCCAACACATTTGTACTTGGACACCTATGGTTAAATACACATAACCCACGGTTCAAATAACAGACGGACTCTCCTTTCCAGCGCCCTGGCATAGACTTTTCCAGGAAGTGTGATCCCCCTACAATTGGAACACACGCTCCGGTCCCCCTTCTTAAAGATGGAAACAACCACCCCAGTCTGCCAATCCAGAGTTACCGCCCCTGATCTCCACGCAACATTGTAGGGGCGTGTCAGCCAAGACAGCCCTACAACATCAAGATCTTTCGGGAACTCAGGGTGAACCTTATCCACCCCAGGGGCCCTGCCACCAAGGATTTATTTAACTACCTCAGTGACCTCACCCCCAGAGATAGACGAGTTGTCCCCCTTGTCCCTAGACTCTGCTTACTCCATGGAAGACGTGCTGGTGGGATTAAGGAGGGCCTCGAGTATTCCTATTCATTACTTTGTAAATAAATTCACTGAAATTTTTTCACTGAGTCCTGCATTTGAATCCTGCTTTACCTCGCAGGGTTAGGGTCCTTGGGTTTTGGACCATGGGTTTCGAGTTTTTTGTGAGTTCATGATCTGTTTTGATTTTGAGAAAGAACTTATGTTTAGCTTTTTTTAGTTTTCTGATAGTAGTTGATAATTTGTTCCTTTGTGTTTTGTCATTCCCATTTTTGATCCCTCTCTGTTTCCCATGTCTGTCTAGTTCTGTGTTCTCTGTCTGTATTTGTCTGGTCTCCCTGTTCAGTTGTGTCAAATTAGTCTTCTCTCCCCAGTCAGTCATGTCTCTGTTTACCTGTGTCAAGTTTGTACAACGGGTAAAATAAGTATGACATAAGTGTGACATGAAATTCTCAACAGATGTCTGTAACAACAACATGCTTACTGAAATTTAATACTTAAAATAAAAAGCTTTTGCTGGCGATGACCACTTCAAGATGCCTCCTGTATGGAGAAACGTTGCTCAGGTATGATTTTGGCCCATTCCTCCACACAATCTTCAAATACTTAAGGTTCTGCAGGCCCCTTCTATGCACTCTGAGCTTTAATTATTAGTTATGCAGATGTTTGGTATTGAGGATATCCTGATTTTTGGGTATAAAAAACCCTGGATTGTGGGGTTTTGTTGTAAAGGGCTCTCTTACCGTTCTCCTGTGTATCCAGGGCTACAGAGGCACTGTCCAGTAGATGACACACAAACGCCATTGTTGTGACACTGACATTCCTGGGAACAGTTTTTTCCAAATCTCCCTTCTGGACATGGCTGACCACAAACTGTTCCCTGCAGACAACAGCACAAACATGTACAGTATCTATCATATACAGAATCTTATTCTGCAATAATAACTTCAATAACTATAACTTTAAAAATATATTCTCTTCCTAGAAAATATTCACAGAGCTCCTGTATCAAAGGTTTCTCTGTGGTTTAGCTCATGCTTGCATATTACCATAAAATACTAGCAAGTCTAGTGAGCTGAATTTTCTTAAATAGTTATGGAACAGTTAGTGTTTGTACCATCCATCCTGCTGGACAGGAGCACTCTCCGGTTACATGGTGGCACACTCCTCCATTCTGACATGGACATCTCTCCTCACATTGCTGCCCATGTTTACCTGGTGGACAGAGGTCTTCACACCTACAGGAAAAAGATAACAACACTTGCAAAATCTCTTTTTAAAATGAGATTATAGACAACTAGCTGTAATTTTATGAAGCGAGTATAAAGTAAAATTGTGCTGACCCTTATTTCAATCAAATCTGGTTTTAAAATTGCACTCTCTGGCATCAACTCGACCTGCCGTGTTTGATGGAAGAAAAATGCTGAATATTACCTAAAAGAACACTATCCCTATAGTCAAGCACAGAGGTGGAAAGACTGTACTTTGAGTACTATTAGTCTTTGCTAATGATACAGGACAACTTCAATAGACCTGGCCTCTGTATCGTAAAATCTTGGATGAGAACCTCTTTCCCTCAGCCAGAACACGTGGATGGGTCTTCCAGCATGACAATAACACAAAAAATGCCACCAAGGCAACAAAAGAGTAGTTAAAGTAGAACCACATTTAAGTCACAGAGTGTCCTAGTTTCTGTATAGAGGAGTGGAACAAAATCTGTCCTGTGTGCAAACCTTTAGGCCAATTAGAAGAAATGTCTTACCACTGTGCTTGCCAACAAGGGTTTCTCCACCAATTAGTAAGTCATGTTTTGCTTGCTGATCAGATAAAAATTAGAGACTGTTCATTTATTCATAAGTGAGCAATCTAACAAATTCAGTGCGCGATCAAATAATTATTACCCCTACTGTAGATGCTATATATCTATCTATAAAATGGAAAATTCTGTGCTTCAACAATGAAATAAAATTTAAAAATGATCAGTCTAACTCCTCCTTTTTATTGTCATCCATTAATAAACTAGTCAATTCCTCCAAAATACTAGTGACTGAACTTATTTTAACAAATAAATGTTCTATTACTACAACAATGTTTCTAGTAAAAGGAAGAATATTTCTTGTAGTAATTTATTAAGCACTGGCTCACATTTTTTTCTAATCCTTTTCATAATTTCTACATTCAATTCAATTTCAATTCAATTCAATTTTATTTATACAGCACCAAATCACAACAACAGTCGCCTCAAGGTGCTTTATATTGTAAGGTAAATCAGAGAGAAACCCAAAAATCATATGACCCCCCTATGCCCCCCTATTTGGCGACAGTGGGAAGGAAAAACTCCCTTTTAACAGGAAGAAACCTCCAGCAGAACCAGGCTCAGGGAGGGGCGACCATGACTGGCTGGTGTGAGGGGAGGAAGACAAGACAAAAGATATGCTGTGGAAGAGAGCCAGAGATGAATATTTACTAATGATTAAATGCAGAGTGGTGTGTAAGCACATAGTGAGTGAAAAGGGTTAGTGAACCACAAACACTCATGGGCAGTCCCCATCAGTCTAAGCCTAGTTCAGCATAACTAAGAGGATTCAGGGTCACCTGATCCAGCCCTAACTATATACACAATCAAAATGGAATTTTTTTTTAAGAGTGTGTCTCTAATGAATCCAAACTAGGATGTGGTTCCACAGAAGAAAGTCCTAAAAGCTGAAGGCTCTGCCTCCCATTCTAATTTTAAATAATCTAGGAACCACAAGTAAACTAGCAGTCTTAGAGCAAAGTGCTGTACTTGGGTGACACGGTACTATGAGTTCATTAACAGAAGATGGGGCCTGATTATTCAAGAATAGGACCCAATGAATACCACTATGGGAGAAATATGCTCTCTCTTTCTAGTGCCTGTCAGTACTGTCACTGCAGCATTTTGGACCGGCTTTTCAACAAGTTTTTAGGACAGCCTGATAATAATAAATTACAATAGTCCAGCATAGAAATAATAAATGCATGAACTAGTTTTTTTTAGCATCATTACTGAAGTCACTTCATCGTCTCCCAGTTCAAAAGGCACAGAATTATCTTTAAAATCTTTCTATTAATTTGTAAAGTTCTCAGTGCCTTGGTCTCTGATTTGCACTGTAACCAAGTCAGACTTCCCAGGTCATCTGGTACAGATCTTTTAACAGTCCAGAGAATTAGGTCTAAGTGTGTTAAGCACACATGGTTTAAGTATAATGAAATGTGCTATATAAATGAAATTGCTATGACCATAGATACTAGGCTTTTAATGTTATGTCACTGTTGGCATTAGACAGAGGTGGGAACTCCGGTATTCTCCGGTTGCATGACAACAGGCAGCACCATTCTATCAATGGCATTTCTGCTGGCATCCATTCCTATAGGTGCCTACCTTTTCTTTTATGTCATTGTTGGTATTAGAAGCAGGAAACCGATTTAACAAATTATCTCCCCTGACTTACAAAGCACCAGTGTATCCTGGTGGGCACTTGCATTCTCCGGTCACATGATGACAGGCAGCACCATTCTGGCACTGGCATTTCTGCTGGCATCCATTCCCATAGGTGCCTACTTCACACGACGCCTCACAGCGCCAGCCTCTGTATCCAGGAGTGCAGATACAGGCTCCAGTGATAGGGTTACACAGAGCTCCATTCTGGCACTGACATCTGTTACTGCAGTGGGAACCCCAGTGATCACTGTCACAAGCTGAAGAGAAAGAAAGAAAAAAATCTAAATATATCTTTTTTATCTTTCAAGTTTATCTTACTTGACATGTAGGCTATCACAGAACATGTCATTTCTAATGCATGTAAAGCTATAATAGATCATGGAGTTAGAGGTGCCTCAAGTCTGCAAGTAAGATCTATATTTGATTAAGATTTCTGTGTGGGGTTGTATGGTGTTTAGCACTGTTGCCTCACAGCAAGTAGGTTGTGGGTTGAAATCCACCTAGGGATGGGAACTGATGAAAATTAAGCAATTCTAATTCCATTATCAATTTCACTTATCAATTCAATTCCTCATCGATTCTCTTATCATTCTAATTGGGTTCTCACTGCCTTCACTTTGAGAGTCACCACCATTCCATTCAACCTAATTAATTGCATGCTGTGTGGTCAAATGTTTGTGCATGTTGGAGGTATTTCCACTCTTTGCTGGAAGATCATGCACCCACTTTGCGATTGTGAGGGAATTGATTCATCAGTCTTTAGGAATAACTTGATAACAATTTGGAGGTACAGAAATTAAAAAATTCTATAGCCCTTGTAGGTATTTCTAGGTTTAATATGGATTTCATTTGCTGATATTCAAGAAATTTACTGTTGCTGATTCCATATATTGATGTAAGTTCTTCAAATCAAATAGTGAAGTTTCCATCCTGAATAACACATTTTATTTTTCATCCTTTTTTTGTGCCATGACGGAAAGTTTTGTATTTTCCTTTACTGAACAATATCTGGATTGGTCCAAATGGGTGTTAGTTTACATGGGATAAGTAAAGACTTAGTTATTTTTTTAAATTCCCAGAGAGGTGTTTATATTAAGGCAGTTATGATGCTTTTGGCAACTCTTTTCATGAGTGATATAGGTAAAGTTTTCCAACGTGTGCTACGCTGGCGATAAGGAAAGGCTGCTCTTCATAGAGGACTCACACTCAGGGAGACATTTTCTGGTTGACACCGGCTCCCAGAAGAGCCTCGGGAACTCTCATGTCGTCTTTGCATACCTCCACAATGGTATATTATTTAATCTTTAAAAAAAATTGGAGTTTTCCCGCGTACCACCATAGAGAGCCCCACAGTTTAAGAATCACTGATCTGTGACATTTAATAGTCTAAGTGTATTAATTGTTCAGTTGCTACGCTTGAGGAAATCTGTTTGGTCAGTATGCATTATGAATGGAGTCATTTTTTTTCAAATCTTCTGGAAATTACTTTGTAAAGTATAAGGTCTACATTTTGAATTAATTAAAAAAATCTTGTTCTTTAAGTAATGATGCATTAAATGTCCAAGATTTAGTGTCAGAGAGATGGACACCGGTGCATGATCACTGATAGTGATAGAATGAATCTGAATGTCTGTGATATCTGGTATGCCTGTGTATGTGCTATATGTTTATGTAGTAAATTGCAGCGGAGGCAAAGTAAACATGAGTGCAGAAAGAGAAGAGAAAAGATGTGAAAAGTGGAATAAGAAGAAAAAGGGGAATAAACCAAAGAACCATTTTGAAGTGACCTTCAAAAATCAACAACAAGAAAACAAGAAAGAAAAAAGAAAAAAATTGAACAAGCTATTCAGATTAAACTGGTATTAGTTATTCTATGTACACCTGTCTAATAAATCTGTGGAAAAGGACAACATCAGAAAAAGGTGTTAGTATGGATACCGATCAGGTAAAAAGTTCATCCAAAGGTTTTGCTCCAGGATTCCTTGGGAAACTCTTCATTCACACTGAAGTCCGTTCCTCTCGGCTCCCGGCCATGGCTCTTTATCCACATTCTTCTTTACCTCCCAAACAATGAACACAGTGCAAGCTGATGCTTTTTTAACCGTGTCCTCTGAGAGTTTGAGTCTGGATAAACTACCTCACTGTTGTTTCCAGGTCTTTTTCTGCTTTCTCTGGGATACCTGAAAACACTAAGTTATCCCTCATGCTGCTGTCCTGGAGCTCAATAACAGTTTCTTAAATTTTTTTGTTTTCTTTCAAAAGTTGGGCCGTTCCCTCGGTAAGGGATTTCACCAAATCTCTGGGGGCCAGCATTTCCATCTGCTGCTGGCTGACAACACGAACTCACGCAGAACCTGCAAGTCTTTATGAAGGATTTCCAGGAGGGCCAGGCAAGTCTCAAAGCTGGATAATTTTCAGTCTATCCCCTCCATAATGTCCACCATATCGCCGGTCTGTGGAAAGGTCTGTGGCTTCACTTTTAGTATCATGCTTTGTGTTACATAAATCTCCCCTAAGTTATTCACCTGTTGGCTGATTTTCACTTTATTCATTCTCTGCTTGATAATTCAGGCTCATTCTACTCCAAATTTGAATCTCACAGGCATCACTTAGGTGTGCCCTTCTCAGATGAGAAATCAATGTGCCCAGCATCGTGTGGAGTTTCTGGGCTTTCCTAATTGCTCTCCTAAATAAATAAATGCAGCGCAGATTTATTTCTGCATCCTTCTTTATAAATGTTAGCTGCCTCCCCTGCTTGCCTCCCCTCACCTGAATGTCATACATGTCACACCTCAAGACAAGGCTTGATGTTACCTTTTCAGGGCCCCATCTGAGTTTCTAAGTGTAAAATTTATCCTTGCTCCTCTATACTGGAACAGAATATCCTTTTCTAACATGTCATTGTATAGTCTTCTGCCTTCGGTTCTTCATGAATATAGCACCATCTACAGGTTTTGGGGGCTTCTATCACGCCAAATGGTTTTTGGGTAGAACGCCAGAGTTTTCTGTATATTCTGCTGTCAGGAAGATATCCATTTGCATACTATACACACACACAGCTAAATTTAAAGAAAGAAAGAAAGAAATAGGTGCAATTTAAGCTACACAAGGCTTTGCTGCATTTGTCAACAAATGGAGTGTTTATTAGCGGTAACTTATTCATCACACATCAGATGGATGTTCTTCATCATCCTATATCCATGAGTTGTCTATTATCATCCATTTTCTTTTCCTGTGGTTGTCCTGCTAAATTGACATATAGCTGGTGGTGGTGTCAAAGTCTTTGTGTTTATTCACATTTCTTCTTCTGTTCTCAAGTTATTTGCTCCCTGCCTCTTTCTCCTGGCCTCCAACGGCCCTTGTGCCTTATGCTGTGCCTGTCCTAATTCCTATCACTGCCAATTCCTATAACTGATTTAGTAAATCATTTTCTATCTGTCCTTTACATCACAGTTCTTAGAAGTCTAAGAACTGTGAGGTATAGAAACAAGTGGCTTAAGAGTACTGGCAGCAGGATGTATACATGCAAATTACATCTGAAAAGTCAAGGACTGTTAAAATGTTGCACAATCCTCAGGCTACTGCTAAAAGACAGGCACTACTCATCAGATGCTCAACATGAATATTACTTTCTTTTTTAAATGAAAAATCCTTGCACATCAAGAAGCCATGCTCAGCCGCCATTAACAGATTCTCCGCATCAGTCAATTCATCCACTATAACCTTAATTACACTCTACTTCAACAAGCAGGATTTAGGTTCTCAGTCAGTGTAAGTTCCAGCAATACCCTCACAACATCCATGCCAGGTTCCCCAGCCTATCTTCCATGAAGCGTTTATACCAACCCCTGGAGCTTGAGGGGTGATGACTGGTTTTGTGGATTTCCGTTTCAGGTTTCATTAGTCTTTGGTCAGCCACCTCAGTTCTCTGCTTCAAATGTGTCTAATGTAGTTTATTTTGTGTATTTATTCAAGGGAACAGTATTAGATTTGGCAGAAACAATATTTTCCACCAGGGATATTTTCATGTTTTCATATTGGGAGTTTTTGACTAAATTTGAAACAGCTTATAAGTATTTCCTATCAAGGATGTTGCACATCTTAACAGATTCTTAAGGCCACTGGCTTGGTGGATTTCTGCATATTAGCTGCCAGGTCAGCATATAATGTTGCAGAGGGAAAAAGACAACATACCCACTAGGGATGAAGCACCAACCCTTCAAGGTCTCATTAATTTGTGTTTAAAGACTGAAAATTGCCTACAGGAATTGACTACAAATCTCATCAGTCCAGTGCATGACCTTCCACACCATGTCCTCAGTGCAATCCTTTTGTCTTAACATGAGCAACTGGCTAGTGAATTTTGACTGTAGTTTTTTGGGCTTCAAATTTTATTCTCAAAGCCTGGTGTATCTGCTAACTAATGAAAAGCTGCTGGCTGTGACGAATCCACAGTAAAACACATTGATTGCAGTTGTATCCTTTAACTTTATGTTCACAAGCAACTTTTTTTCTGCATGTATAATATGTAGTGCAAAGAATCACAGCAGCAAAACGAGGGACTCAAAAATACTTGTGGCTTCCAGTGGTATCTTACCCTCCTAGTAGATGCACCTATAGTATAAAATTGAAATTCTTTGGTGTCATCTTGATTGATTTTCTGAAAAACTAACAGTGGCCTTGACTGAGAGTCAAACTAGTCCAAGATTTTTAATAGCTGATCACAAATCTGAACATCTACATTTTAAAAAAGATGGGATGCTGTGTAAAATATCAATAAAAAGGTAGTATGCCATGAATACTGTGAAATACAACTTATCAAACGTTGATGGTGAGAAGTTATAACCCTCAGTTATATTTTAAGTTAAAATAAATTAAATTATTTGGGGTTTTTTTTTTATTAGCAATGAATTTTATTTAAGGTCAAGCTCCTTTCTTTCTACTACCACAAACAGCTTGGCATTTATATGCCTAGCATGCAGAGTATTGCTGCCATTTCCAGCTACTCCACTATTCTGAAGTTGTTCAAGTGATTAACAGGCTCCTTTTCTTCCTTCTGCATTAGTGCGCTTCACTTTGGCCTGATAAAATGTGCATACGCTCTTACCTCCGGCAGTTTGGCCTTGTGTGACAAACAGCAGTGGGGCTGAAGGGGGAGGAGTGACAGACAAAAAGGAGGAGGAGGAGAATAGAGATACTAACATGAACATATAAAAATCTCTTGCATTCAAGTCCGCTATCACGGTACCTTTTTGAAACCTGACCTAGATTGAAGAAAAGCTCAACTCCAGGAGCTTAGGGCTCTTCATCTACTTCCCAGAGAACAGATTGTTCTCTTTCATCAGCCTATTCAAAACAGCCATGAACGCGCGCCCACACACACATGCAGAAAAAAATACTGTGGCACGGTTTTGTCACAATGCTGGTTGCATCACAGTCTCAAATAGGATCCTAAGGATTCTATTTTCTAAAATGTTCAACATGAGAAAAGTTTGTCAGACCTCACAATGTTATCCTGAACTTTCATTTTCTGCTACAGTAAATTTGACTGTTTTATGTATATGCACTTGAATCTGCATCAGAAAAATCTAAAAAGCTTCTTCAAATCACAAACCAAGAAAGAGTATAAAAGAGTTGGGTGAGTAGAGAAAAGACTGGGAGCCAGTGACTGCCAGTTGTTCAGAGTTGGTTCAGATCTTACTCTCCACACTGGGGAGCCTGGATGTTTTTCCATCTATTTAGTGATTACCTAGCCTGCCAAGAATGGTGCACTCATGGGAACAGAAAGCACTGTCATACTAATACGAAGGATTCCCAGTGAGAAGAAACAGCTGTAGCATTCCTCCAGTTTTCCTCTCTCAGGGGGTATGTGTGTCATCCTCCAGAGTTTTTTATTGTCAAGTTACTCTGTGAAAACATGTCTGTAGACAGGTAAATCAAACCAGTTATCAGACATGTTCACAATTTGAAAATGTTTGTTTCTTAGCAATCTTAGAATCAAGGTCTCCAGTGGACTGCCAATCTGTTCAGGGTGTACCCCACCTCTGAACCATTGCTGGGATAGGCTCTAGCCATCCACACCTCTGAATTAGACAAGAGGTTAAGATGGACAGATGGATGTTATCATTAAACGTTATCAGTTTTATTCTTTAAGATTAGTTTTCTTGTTATGGTCAGAAGTATTTAATTTCAAGTATTTAATTAGTTTTTATTTGTTTCATTATGTCCTCTGTTGCAGAATCTGATGAATCTAAAAGTAATTGTCGACAATGGAAAGTCATCCAACATCCAACAAACAATAGCCGCGCATCATACTGATGTCTTCGGAAGTTTGTTTCTCTCTCTCTCTCTCTCTCTCTCTCTTCAGACACCGTGAAAACTGAAGAAAACACAAAGTTTACAACGTAAATGTCTTTGATCTTATCAAAGTCTCTCATGTTAGTGTCCATAAACAGTCTTGTGCTAGCAGAACAGGAAAAATGCAATGTAATTGATATTACTGAAAATGTCCTCTTATTACCAATGTAGAACATGTATCCAGCATTATATAAACAGTATACATGAAAACCATTACCGTGTGTGCCTCTTGGACCACATGCAGAATAACATTAATGTTGTGGCTGTAGCCGCATCTGTAGCTCTGTATCCATGCTAGTTCTGACCCACAATGCCATGGTTGTGCTCTCAGCTAAACTATGGTAATGTGACCATTACAAACTCTACCTCAAACAAACTTTACAGCACTTTACACCTTTGAAAAACCCTTATTTTGTAATCACATATTTCAGACAAGTTTTTTTAATCAATGCTAGACTTTTTATTATCTTATCCAATAATTTTTAACCCTTTCCAATAAATAAATGAACTAAATTAAACATGAATCTACCACAGAAACATATAAAACAAACACCTTTATTTTAATTGTCTCAGGGACAGTTACAGAAAGCCTGAATGGACTGTTTGTCTCATGCTAACTGTAGTGACAACTAGCAAATGGTAAACGGACTGATACTTATATAGCACTTTTCTACTCTCCCAGAGCAGTCAGAATGCTTAATACAACATGCCACATTCACTCATTCAAACAAGCACTTTTTTCTATTTAAGTGCTTTCTAGCTAACATTCACACAATCAGATTAGATGGATGCATTGGGGAGCAATGGGGGGGGGGGTCAGTATCTTTCCCAAGGGTACTTGGCATGGAGACTGCAGGAGCCAGGGAACCACTAATCTTCCAACCTTCTCTACCTCTTGAGCTACAGCCACCTGAGCCACTTTTTCTAGAACTGCGAAAAGCAAATTTAAAAACGTAAAGTTTTTTTTAAAGTTTAAAAGCAGAAGCTGAAGAATATATCATGGTCAAGAGAGGTGGTCCCAACTACGAAACTACGAATAGTCATGTTTTAATTTTGCTAGATTTCTAGTAGGATGCATGTTGTATCTCCTAACAAGAGCAGGTTTTGCCCAGAAAGTTTCCCAATTATCTATATGTGGCAAGGTGGGGTTTTCGGCTCAGCT
>VUQG01010103.1:7414-18625 GCA_015106755.1 Etia nguti | reverse complement strand
TGTAATGTGACAAAATGTGGGAAAGTTCAAGGGGGCCGAATACTTTTGCAAGCCACTGTACCTATGCCATAACACTGCCTCCACCAGCTCTTTTAGATATTCTTTGTAAATATCTTATCTGTCCTGGTTGTTCTAGAGTGTAACCACCTTTGGACCTCATGTTGAGAGTTCCCATGAACAGCTAAGTACAAGTTCAACATTCACAATTAATTCCACATCTTTTATCTCCTTTGTCGGGGAATAATAAGGGAGTCTGACCACGAATCTGCTTGTCTGTCAGTTGTCCAGTTACTTTTGACCCTTGAAGAATTAGTGATTACATATAAAAACAATGTTAATTCCTAAAACAGTCAATGCAATACTTTAGTCAAACCCCTTGAATTAAATCAGAAAGTCTTTGGTTTCGACACATCTTGATTTGGTTTAAAGTCCACTGTTGTTGTGTGCAAAGGCAAAATTTCACAAAATGTATCATGGTCCAAAAACCTATGGAAATAACTGTATGATAGTGGTGTTGAAGAAGGTTTGGGAGGGAAAATGGGCAATCTTCATAACTGTAATGGTGTTGTGCAGACAGTAGCAGGTTATATGAAAAGAACAAAGACAGTCCAAACCAAATACACCATTCAGACTGCAGTTGAAAAAACTTCATTTATTTAGCATACCCTCTCATAATCTAAGCAAGAAGGATGTTTTCAGGTCAAGTCTTTGGTGTTGTTGGTGACAGCACTCGGGTATTTCAAGCAGTGTTCAGTTAATGTGCAGTATTATTCATAGCACATTCCCTCGGTCCTCCTTTTAGGAGTGACAGAGTCAGTCAGTTCACACAGAGCTCGGAGCTGTTCAAGAAGTCTCAAACTAGCAGCTGTTACTACTTAATCTGTGAGATTTGAAGTCTGATAAATGCAGATTACTGATAATGATCTGCGACAGCATCCAGGCAGATTCCGATTATTGATAAAGACCTGGGACTAATGTGTAGTGAAACATGGCACAGTTTCATCGCTGAAGTGAGGCCAGACTTGTTGCAGAGGACTCCACATGACCTGACACAACCTCTGGCCGTCATGTTGGATTTCTTCAGCTCTTGGGTACCAACTGATGTTTCTCACAGAAACGTTTACCTCTGTTTGTGTACGGTGAATGTGTTTGAATGGAATAGTCACAGACTACAGTTTTTTTTTAATCATTTCTTGTTGCAGAGTGTCCCTTTCTCTGATACTTTGGTTTATGACTAAGCAGCTGCGTAACTACACTCAGTTTCCAGTTCATTGAAAACTGTTTGTTTGCTAATGCACATGTAACTGCTCCTTTTTAAAAATGATTCACGTACTGCAACTTGACATTGGCATTAAGCTTAAAGCACTGCTGTGTTCAAGTAAAAGGCACATGGGTATAGTGTGAATATACAAGCAAGAGAAGTGACGGTAGCAGTTAAGACCAAAAATGACAGTTTTAAGAAAACGGATAAAAGAGCTTCTCTCTAAATTGGGAAAAGAAACTAAAGTACTTCAGCACTTCATCAGCTAATTTTACAAGTCGGTCATAGTAGTCTTTGCGTGTTTAATTAGCCCACCAGCCAAGAAAAACATGTAGGATACCGGCTAATAAAAAACACCTTTAAGCTGCACATGGGACAATTTTTGGTCCATAAAGAGAGCAGCGCCAAATTTAAGACAGAGGTGTGCACGTTCAAACCATTTTGGACTCTTCACGTTGTATGTTGAGTACAGTGTGAAGCAAAACTATCCAAAAACATTGAGTTTTGCATCTATCTGAAAGCACTTTGAATGGTCAGACTACAGTAGAGAAGGGCAACAATGTCCTGAGCTTCTTCACAGCTCAGGACATTGTTGTAGTTCACTGTTAGGTCAAGGATGACCCATGGAAAATTCAGTGTTTCTTCTTATGCCATATTCCCAATTTTAGAGGTTTTAGTTTTCCCCTCTCCCTAATTCAGTCTCACAGTAGATGTTTTCTCACATGTGCATCTTATAGCCTACTAACAATCAAAATGTATTATATTGTTATTGACACAGGGATAGAAGTTTCAGTGTTCAAATCCACAGATTTTGGCAGATTATCATTTACATCTTACTCTCGTTGCAAGTTTCTGAAATTTGCTTAAATATGAAGGTGGGTGCTGTAACATAGTTGGGTCTTTATTTTCTGCCAAAATCCAAGCCCTGTAAATTTCTGTGTGGACATTGTTCAAAAAGTCATCCAATAACTACAGTGAACACACTGTCTAATAAAGGCTGTAGTAATGAACAATACGGTAATGTCAACTTTTATTACAGTGTTACTGAACTAATCCTAAGCAATACCACTATGCTTTTATTAAGTATTGGTACCGAGTCGGCTCCATATGGTGGGGATTTGTGGTTCAAAGCCCAGCTCCTATAACCCCTGCATCGTCTACATGTGTATAGTGGTTGTGTGGTTTTTTTTTTTTCTTTTTTGTGTGTGTTCTGGTTGTGTCCAAGTAATCCAGACCTGCCTGTCACTACTACAGAATGATCCAGTGACAAACAGTCCACAGAAAGCGATCCAAGATCACTGCTGTGAGCTGGCACTATGTGTATAAAGCTAGACTGAGCTGAATGGGAGACAAAATTGTGGGACATTTGAAATTGGATGTAGCGAAACGATACCTGAAATCCATTTTTTGCTCCAACTCCTGGTCGAATCTATCTCCACTTTAGCTGCAAAGCTAAAGTTTAAATGACAAAATAAGCTCCCGTCTCTCTTACTCTTTTTGCAGATGCATCTATACATCTTTGTATTTGAACATTCTTTTCAACATCACTTTTTAAGTCATTCTTTATTCTAAGGATTTGTTGAGTTCTGTTTTCTTTCTGTCGCAGTTAAAAAAATAAAAAATAAAAAAAAATATTGACTATGAAATAAATGACACAATATTTGCTAGGTTTTAAGTAATAATGACTTATTGTACATATGCATTTTTTCCTCCGTTACTGAAAAAAGAAATTAAATGGTTGTACATTGTGTAGAAAAGCAAACAAAAAGCCATGAATATTGTGAAGCTTGTCATTTCGTTTTGTGATCACTGTGTATTATTGTGTAACAAATGTGCAAAATGTTTGGGATTCTTTTTCTTTCCCCCCGTTATCTGCTTCTTGAAGCACCCTTGCTGGTTGCATTTGCTGTTATTTTGAACTAGTTAGCGTTTGCAGGAAAGTGCTCACTGGTTCAGATCAAAATGGTCTGAAACTCCCGTCTGAATACTTGTTCACCATTGAGGCATTAAACTTTAAATACCTTCAAATCATTTGTTGATGGAAACACTTTGATTGGTTGGACTCGGTGGGCCTAACCCTAACTGAATGATCCACAGTCAGAACGACCTCGCTTTGGTGAAACCACCTCTCAGTAATTCTATTTCTGTGTTTTGATGGAAATGATTACTGCTCACCAGTTTGTTACACTGCACACGCAGGCAGAAAGTGGATATATATGAACCACTAAGACGCAGATTCTTACAACCTTTGAAACTTTTTGTTTGTTTAGCTTTTTTGTAAAGAAGCGCTCGCCCTGAATCAGTGACCACTTTTTCTGCCAACACCAGCATACAACACGTATGATACTGTACTGTTTGGCTTTATCTTCTATTAATTGTTGTTGCTAATGCAGGGAATGATTTAACTGCAAAATCATTGTTTCTTTTTGCATAGTGTTGACAATTTTAAATATCTGGGAAGTAGGAACGAATGATAAAACGGACCAGAGACTAATCAGACTAATTTTTGTTTTACTTGCATCAATCCTGACCTTTTGCACATACTTGATATTTAACGGTCTTCAAAAAAAAAGTCAAGAAAATAATGCTGTTTGAATACTGCCAGTTGATTGACAATTATGCATTGATTGAAAAAAAATAAGCTAATTTTGGAGGAAATAACTTTGTAATATTTATCTCTTGCAAGCTATGTTTAATAAAGGTTGAAACAATTTGCTTCAAAGTGTCAACATCATTCAGCTTTTTTCTTCTTCTTCTTCTTCAGCGAAGACGCTCTGGGTAGTGTTTTCAGCCAATCTGTCTCTCGGGACTCTGTGTACACGCACCTGTTAAAATGCCAGGACGACAGTGGAGCATTTTAACGTGATTTGTACATGCATTAATTAGACTTTGGTTGATTTTGATATATGCCTGCTGAGAAATTTCTGGTAAGCTTTTTCTGGCAGACACCTGAAGGGTTGGGGTCAAAAGTAACTCGTATCTGGAACTTTTCATATTTGACTCCACCTTGACTAAAGTCACCAAGGTGGAGGGTGTTTTTGCCATTTTTGGTGTACCTTTTGGATTTGTGTCAAAAACGTTCAACCATGGTCTCATCAGAGCGTACCGTTTTTGTTTTTCTAGCTGGACTTGGAGAAAAGATTTCTGTCTTCCAACCCGACCCCGTCGTCCAGACATATGGAGAGTGTGAGGGATTGCTGTCACATGTAGTGAGTGCACAACCAGTACTGGCCAGAACCTCCTGCAGCTCCTTCACTGTTACTGTAGGTCTCTTGGCAGCATCCCTGACCACTTTTCCTCTGGTCTTTTCATTCATTTTGGGGGGGTGTGGTATCAAGTTCTTTGTCACTGTTGTTCCATGTTTTCTCCACTTTTTTCTTCCATGGCATATCCAGTGTGTTTTTTAGTACCTTTCCACAATCAGATTCCATTTGATGCTTTGCAAGTGCTCTATGAACGATGGCTTAGTAAATTTCAGGACAACTCTTCTAGGACAGCCTAACTTAATTTAAAGGTAATCAAAGTCAATTAAGTAAAGTAATTAATGACAGGTGTGTGTACACAAGACTGAATGCTGCAAATGAATCAAAGAGGTGCTTTAAGGAAATATTAGTTTAACTCAGGGGTGGGAAACTCCAGGCCTGCAGGACACCAAAGCTGTGTCCCGCAGGTTTTAGATCTCACCCTGGGTCGACACACCTGAATCAGATGACTAGCTCGTCACCAGGCCTCTGGAGAACTTCAAGACATTTTGAGGAGGTAATTTAGCCATTTAAATCAGCTGTGTTTAGATCAAGGACACATCTAAAACCTGCAGGACACCAGCCCTCGAGGCCTGGAGTTCCCCACCCCTGGATTAGGGGGTGCAGACTTAAACCACCGTTTATACCATGTACCCAACAACTTCATCCACATCCTTCAAACAAGTCCAGACCTGCACCAGCACCACCTCTACATCCAGGCTGTCTCCCTGCCACAGCTTCTGCACAAATAAAAGATAAAGACCAAAAATAAAAACTTTTTTTTAACTTCCTGATGCATGGACCTAATGCAGTACTCTCCACTAGGTGGCAGCATGGAGCAACAATCCATTTTCCCAGGGTTAGCTGAAACGTGAGCTGTGTTGAAAGAGTTTCCATCTGGAGTGCTTGAAAGAGACTCTCCAAGGAAACAAGAATGAAGCAGATAATTAGGATTTAATCTGAACCCAGCTTTCTTTATTTCAGCATAGACAAATGTGTGGTTTTACTGTAACATGTTTCATGATGTCATTTCTTGATTTTTCAGTGTTGACCATTCTCAGTCATAAACAGAGTAAGTGTTGACTAAACAGCCATCCTCTATAAACTGCTTTGAATGAACAGGTACGTGCAGGGATCAGGGCTGGTGGACACACATATGTTATTTGGAACAGCTGTTACACTATTGTTTCTGCGCTGTGTCATGAATAACGTGACATGTTGATCGATTGCCATACTGCATTTGAGATACCATCTACTGGAACATGCAAAGTTACACAGCATAATAGAAATAGTTTTTGCCTGAATATTAAATATTATTGTAGCATTGATCTTGAAAAGCACTCTGTGGGTTTCATGGCACTCTTTAAGTCATATGACCACTGATAACAAAATCAGCTCCCAGACCAGAGCAGTATTTACTGAACGCTCACTAACAGTCTTATCTGACTCCTGCTCCTACTTCCTTTGAACGTATCAGAGGGTTCCTTTAACGGTGAAGCATAGTTTGAATAGACTTTTCTAAAAATAAGGCTATCAGGCATGTATTTACTTTAAGGGTATTTCCAGAAATCCTCGTGCTTACACAGAATCCGTTGGACGACTGGTAATAATCATGATCTCATGTTTTACTGTCACATATCTTTCATTTCTGCCATCATACTGAGCTTGCACTGTTACCAGTTAAACGTGTTGATGAAGTCTTTCAGGCTTTGTGCACATGCAGGAACACAACTAGCTGCATCTCACTCCCCTTTTGTCTAGAGCGCGAAAAGACATTACACAACACAACCGCAATCATGTGACCTGTGAAAAAAGCATGTAGGAGAACAGCTGCATTAATAGAGTACATGATGTGACGGTGGGTGGGACCGGCTCTGTGTGGAACGTGGGGAACATGACGTTCTCTGAGTGTTTACATATAGGTCTGCCTCAAGGACGGGAACATGGTAGGTGGAAGACATCGAGCGTATAACTATAGTGCAGTGTGACCTTCCAAAGTGGTTCAAACCACACAGCTTCCCTTAAGTAAAATATGCACAGTAACATCATAAGCAAGGTTGTGAAAGCCCCTGCTGGGACACTCATGTACATTTGCCTTAATGTTTTTTGTTGTCTGTTATCTTCTGTGTGCTATATGGATTGAACTCTAACTGTTCTCACACTTTAACAACGTTCAACCGTCAGAAACTCTCCCACTGAGCCATTTCCTTATTAGTAAGTCGACCTTATTTACCTTGTTTGTTCTCTGTGTGAGAGTGGAACATATATGAATATTGATTTAAAGTCTGCATGTGCACAACTGGAGTCGATATGCAGTTAGGCCTTCCTCCATCGCTATAATATACTCTAAAATGAAAAGTCAAGCCACATCTATCGTATCCAGCTGCTCAGTACAAACATATTGTGTTCTTGTGAGTTCAACAATCATTATGTTGATAGATATTGATTATTGCTAATGTAACACTATAACGGCTTCTTAATTAATCCTAATATTTGCCTCACTTTTTTCATTTTAGCGTAAACTGTCATGGACTCCTCACGAGGCAAACACATCTCCATGTAAGATACACAGAGTGGAGGGAGACTGAACAACCAGCAGAACTGATAATAAACCACAGAGACCATAGACAAACATTATTAACATTAATAATAACTCCAGTGTCATCCATCCATTGCTGTCTGTTTCTCCCGTTCCCAGGCAAGGACAGGATTTACCTGTTCTACACCTGCCTGCACACTCTCAGTCACTCTGGAGCAAAACACATTTTACCCTCTGTTCACCTTACTTTGGTCGTTGCTAACATCCTCTCACCTGCCCTTCAGTAAACTTTTTCAAACTGCCCACAGTTGTTTGAATGTGCTTTAAGTCCAAACAAAGGTTGCCAGACCAAAGTCTGTTTATCAGGGAAAACAGTGTTCACCACAGAAATGATCAAGTCTGTTCTTGCATACATAAAAAGTGCTGATCGGTGCTGGTAAAGAGTGGAGCAGCTGCCTGGAACACAAACTGGGAAGGTTAAGATCCTGCTGTTGGTTTGCTGAATGTGCAGCCACACATTCCATCGGCCCCAGTGTTTATATCTTCCTCACTCTCCCCAAAAACACAAGTGTTCGTGTCTGCAGTTTTATCTGTATTTTCAAAATATCTGCCGATCCATGTTCTGTTGCGCTTGCTGTTTTTCAGTGCTAGCATGCACGCAGGTGGCAGACGGCTGATTAAGGTGGATGTCAAGGTGAAGAGTTGAGTCAATCCCGTCTGTGCACATTTCTGTTCTCCAGACAGTGAGTGAAATACTGCAAACCCTATTACTAACGATCAAAACGCTGAACAAGGAAAACTAAAGTCCTGTCAGAGGTTCAGTTTCCAGGCTTTTATTCTTTTTCACAGTTTCTTTAGAATATGCTTAAATACAGTAACTGTTGTAATGGTGATGACCTTGTTCACTGTAATCACTGCATGCTGCTGACTTTGTTTTCTGAGTGGTGCAGTGGTTAGCACTATCTCCTCACAGAAAGAAGCCTCCCATGCCAAACAGTGGTTGGGCCCTCTGTGTTGTCTTCCTTTGGGTACCCTGGCTTCCTCCCACCAATCAAAAGCATGAATGCCAGGTTGACTGGTGATTCTAAACTGGTCATGGATATGAAGCAGAATACAGTACTGCAAGAATACACGGTTAACCATGTGACTTAGAGTAAAGCCCTCTGACATACCTGTGCTCGCACCATATTAAAGATTCAACTGACTAAACTCATGTGACTTTTTGACATTCAGAGTTTCCTGAAAGGGAACAACCTATAACATTTCAACATTTATTCACTTCCATTTAAAGTTTGGCAAAAATCCCACTAAAATGTCAAAACTGAAAGTGGATCAAGATCAAGCAGCAGTAAGCAGAAAAGTCCCCCCTATCCCGCCCCGAAGCCATGTGAAAAACAAAATTCCTCCCAAAGACGCCCACATGCCCTGTGTGCATGCCCCATGCATGAACAAGGACTCCAACCAATCACAGAACACTTAGCAACAGGCTTCAGCCAATCAGTCCTCAAGTTTTTGGGGAAACAGAGAAGACTCTTTTTTTTCCTGTGTGGATGATACTGTGAAAAGAAAGAATGAAGGAAACTCGTCCAGCTCCTGAGAAGTGACTTTTGTGTCAGTTCAGTTGTATTTACACAGCACCAAAGCACAACAACAGTCGTCTCAAGGTGCTTTATATTGTAAGGTAGACCCTGCAATAATTATTATGTGAAGAAATGCGTGTCTTTCAGCCACTTCACTGTATTCTCCTTTAATGGTTAGTTCTCTCTTTGTTTCTCTGTCTTTGCACAACTAAATTTCTCTTTGCTGAAACAGACTTCATTAAGGCAGAGTTATGTTCATAATCAAAATTAAGCATCACTCTATGTGAAGTTCACCAGAGCTTCTTCCTTGTTACTTCTGTTGTCACACTCCCATATCTAAAACTGGAAAAAAAGATGAACCTGCTTGAACATTACTGTCCAAAACAATAACAAGGACCACAAGCCTTTATGACTTGTCTTGTTAACCTTTGTACTATTGCCATCGTGCACCTGGTTACATTTTTAGAAATAATGTTTTTATGCCACCTTAACTGGATTGAAGTCATAGTGATAGTAAAATTCTATGAAATCACTGCCTGCACTCTGTTTTTTGGATGGATAATGGATACGTCGGAGAGCAGCTCGAGGTTACGTCAGCATGCAGACTCCTGAGGTCCAGCCAGCTCGACTGTAACAGATGTCACAGATATCACTAAATGGAGGCATGGCTTTCAAGAGGCAGGTTTTACATTGAAATGCTTTTTGGAAGAGCCTCAGCAATCAGTGTTGATTAGAGGCAACAGTATCATGACCTCCCACTCATGACCAGACTTGCTCAGTAAGCAAAATGAACTTCCTGTGGTGAATCACAGTCTCTGCCGAGAGAACAAATGGGCGGATGAGGAAATAGACAGCGTTCTGGTGGAAACCAGCCGGGTGTGTCTGTGTACTTGTACTACTAGTATTTTGTGAGTGTCTTGGTGGGTGGGTGGGTGAACACGCAGCTTGTGAATGCTAGCCTTTATTCAGTCAAACAGGGGGCAAGTGCTCTGGTGAATAATAATTTAACTTCTTCCAATCTGCCACACCTGGCCTTTCTCACTGTTGACTCATTTTAAATAATCTGTAAGCACTGAGGCGTTGATCCTACTCAACAAACGTCCAGTTAAAATATTCATGCAGGGACGAGTCCAGAATAAAGAGGTCCGTATCAGCAAATCTTTATATGATTTTATTATTAAAAGAGTTTGCAAAACAAGGCGTTATTAGAGTAAAAGGCCTTATCTGCACAACACTTATGACCCACACAGTACTTTTAATGGCACACCCTGCCAGCAATGTAGCAATCACCTGATAACACCTCAGTGTCACCAGCAGGAAACCTACAACTCCGCTCCAAATAAGTATGATTCAGAGATCATATCTCAGAATCATACTTAAAATAGTGCCCATAATCTAAAACCAACCAGAAGATAAGAATAGCACCTGCTGCTACCTCTTCTTTTATGCCCTCACTTTGATCCCCTGGGTCCTAAAACCTTTCAGGGTTTCCCAAACTGCAGAATCAAAAGGGTACCAACTATGAAAAATCAGTTGGCCTGAGATGTTAAGGGTGACTGATATACCTGAGAAATCCAATTAGTTTCCTATGTTCACAGCCTTGATAAGTGGGGTCTTTTTTGTAACAACATAATATCTGGCTTTAAAGGCTGACCCAAACTGCCAACATTTCAAAAGACCAAGGATCTGGACCCAGATAATTAGTCATTTCCAGGGATTTAAAGTTGTCCCGTGTGGGATGGTTGTTGACTTGCTATAGACTATGTGCGCCTTAGCATATGCTACTTCCCGTGGGGAAACTCCTGTAGACCGCTTCGTTTCCGGTGTGATATTCGCACCTTGTTTACGGTTGGATTTTCCAAAACAAGTCAACCAAATGGATGAATCAAGCGGCAATTTACATCTCTCAAGATGTCTTGGGCATTTACCGAATATATCTGTAGATGATGTTCATCGACTTGTCGATATTTTTCCCCCGCGCCTTAGAGCAAAAGAGAGAAAGGATCATATTTTATATTTCTCCATATTTGTATACAGTGGTCCCTCGTTTATTGCGGGAGTTACGTTCTAAAAATAACCCACGATAGGTGAAATCCGCAAAGTAGCCAACTTTATTTTTTACAATTATTATACACGTTTTAAGGCTGTAAAACCCCTCACTACACACTTTATACACTTTTCTCAGACAGGCATGAACATTTTCACACTTTTCTCCCTTGTTTAAACACTCTCAAAGTTCAAACCTTTGTAGAAAAATTAATCCAGTATTATAGAATGAAACCAAAGATCAAACCCTGTTTTCAGGTCCAGAACATGGGAATAGAGCAGCTGCCAGAGAATTCAACATAAATGAATCAATGGTACGGAAGTGGAGGAAGCAAGAAGAATGAGCTGAGTAAAGTTTGACTTATCTGACTGTTTTGTTTCGCTTAATGCGCCTTATAATCCGGAAAATACGCTAACTTCTACCTTCCTTTACCATGTCCAGATGTCCAACTTTTTGTGCGATGGTTAGCATCTTCCTCTGCCTTTTGGGTGCTACCACAGGTGCCTTTGATGGTGCAAAACGTTTCGTCGACATTGTTGTGT
>VUQG01010093.1:3944-15951 GCA_015106755.1 Etia nguti | reverse complement strand
CACTTACATAAAAACTGTGTCTACTGCCAACCACAGGTTTAATTTCATAATTCAGGCCAAGCTCAAAATAAAAATCTAGGAATCTCTCCCACGGGTGTGTGTCCTCCATCACTGTGGTTGTATCCAAGGTCTCAATATGGACATGGAAGAGCATAGACTTCAGTCAAAGACTTTTGCAGGAGAACATCTTCTGTTTTTTTTTTCTCCAATGTAATTTTGATTGTTTTTAGTTGAAGTCCACGTCTCTTTTCATAGCATTGTTTATTGTTTTGTCACTGGAACTGAAAAGCTTTTCACATTTCAATAATTTTACTGATTGAATCAAATCTGACATGTGTAGCCTCACCAATCAAATCAACATTTAAAATTCTTGAAAAAAAAATTCAGACTTTTTAAATTGACTTTTGGAAACGTTGTTTTAAAAAGCCTGTCATTTTAGTGAAAATAAGCATCGTGCATGCAGAATGCTTGGTAACATTCATTTCTCCTTTAAATGTTTCTGGAACCTGTTTTATTCTTCTTATCTGGTTATTAGCTTCTACTTTTCAAAGTTTATCGCGCACAAAAAAGCATCTTAATGATAATCAGTATTGCTGGAATCAAACACAATAAACAGGTTGCACTGTAGGTCAACATAAATAACCCCCCAGGAATGTGAAAACATTACACCCAGTGAGTTCTGGTGCACAGGTCATGCTCATGTTTGCCCTTTTTTCCCACCTCCCTCTGGGATCAGATAAGCTGTCTTTTGGGGTCTAATGCTGTGAGTTTACGCTAAATCCTACCTCAGTTTTGGGTTTCCTGAAACACCTCTTCCTGATGGGGTACAGGACACAACCTGCTTACGTAAATAAGCCGGGGGAGAAGGCACAAGGAGCCAAAGGTGAGACCCTGTTGCCATATTTCACAAGAGTAACCATTGTTTAGTTCCAGACTTACTCCTTGCCATGTAAAGTAGTTTCCGTTGTTGCAAATGGCCCGAGCCAATAAATTTGTTGTTAACAGCAGGAACAGGCAACTTACTGGCAGGTACAGGACAAAACAAGCTGGGAGTCTATCACCTCTGTTTGTGGGGAGAAACACCAGCAGACACAAATAAGCCTTCATTGGGAAACTGCTCCAGAATGTGTTGAAGTTTAAGTGACCGATTCTCTTTCAGTTTTTTGATGTTTCCCAAATGGTGAATTTGGAGCAGAACATAACAGAAAGACAAACATCACAGTCCAAACATTTGAATTTCTTACAGTTGTGTGTTATGTTTCCAGAGACTAAAGGTGAGGATTTTCTCATAAATACAGCCTTTAAGGATGTCCGTTTTTTCGCCCTGTTTTCCATGAAAAGATCCGGCAGCACAGTCACTCACTGTCATATCCACTCTCTCTTCTTTCTTTTGCCTTCCATCTATTTTTAACCTCTTGTGAGTGTCAGTGTTCTGAAGAGAATGCTGCAAATATCAGCTAACAGATAACAAGGGGGAAAGTTAACAAATAATTCTGCCAAGAAATTATTAACACATAAAAATAATCGTTATTTTTATTGTGTCTGAGAAAAACTAAATGTGCATGGTACACTTCTGGGGAATGTTTCTGATCATCAGTCTAAATGCAAACTACATCTTTCTCTAAATTAAACAGTGCATTTGAATGATTTTGTGCTTGCCCTTTAATTTGACTTCCTTACACTGACCTTTCTGCACTTTTTAATATATACTTGCGTGTAGGGACTCCTTGTACTGTTATTGTCTAAGTCTAAATCATTCGTTTGTATCGCAGGACTACAGATGGCCATGTGATGGCCGTGTGATGTGGGTTTCCGCCACAGTGACTGAGACTCTTGTAATATTTAATAACTTCCGGCCAGTGTTCACGACTGAGGCTGTTCTATAAATGTGAATTAAGCTGGTGCAGCTGTGAAGTGTACAGATCTCAGAATTTATGGGAAAATATCTAATTAATAAAAGAAATACAGCTGGACGTTGGCTGCTATGGAGGGTGCGTGTACTGTAGCTTCTTAAGAGAAAGAACTTCTGCGTTTATTGGTATTTCAGTCTGGTGTGAGCTTCCAGATACAAATTGGGTCTATAAGCAGTGGTTGAGCCTAACTTTTATCACAGGTGTGCCAAGCCTGAGACCATTAATTACATTTGTTTGGCACAGAAGCAAGATCATTATTATATCATTTTGATTTTCTGCATGGCAAATGTGTGCTGAAAGGTCAGCTAATCTTGCACATTATATTTTATATATATATATATATATATATAATATAAACATCACAACAGCAACATGTAGCGGGCAGTTACATCCACGAGATCAACAGAAAACTAGGAAGTTCCACATAAGGCAGTTTGTCTTCCAGAGGAAAAGCTGTGAGATGGGTAGAATCGAAAACAACTTCCAGCTCTCTTTTTTCTTTCTTTCTCGTTTTTTACACCTTACCTTTTTACACCAATTGTTTTTCGAAGACATACCGACACATTGTAGAGCAGAGGAATATCCCAACTTTGGGATAAATAAAAGTTGACAACTTCCATCCACCAGTTGTCAGCGCGTTTTGCCTGTGCATCTGTGACTAGTCAGACAA
Source organism: Etia nguti (assembly GCA_015106755.1). Classification (NCBI taxonomy): domain Eukaryota; kingdom Metazoa; phylum Chordata; class Actinopteri; order Cichliformes; family Cichlidae; genus Etia; species Etia nguti. Next base: position 13,368 of record VUQG01010093.1, on the reverse strand, counting down.
AACAGTACAAATCTACAGCCACATTTATAGCACTGCCAAAAAGCAATCTCACAGTTTTTGAGGATTATAATTCACTTTCATTACTTCTGTTATTATGATCATCACCTGGAGGGCAGAGGTCTTCCTTCTGCTTATTTACTGAAGTATCACTGCTTGATTGGCGGTGATGCTGAGCATCCTGCCAGGTCTGTGAGGTTAGGGGATGTGCTTGCATAAATACAGACAATCGGGGCGAAAAAAGCATCTCCCTGTTTTTTTTTTCTCACTATTATATGGACGTCAAAATGGTTTAAACAAAGGAAAACAAATAACTCTACAGGTTGGGATGTTTACAGTGTAAGTGGCTTCAGGCCAAAGCTAAATATTTATATCCATGGATCCACCCAGTGTCACTTTTAACACTGATCACATGGCTCAAGAGTTAACGGAATAAATTCTCATGCTTGTGTAAGGACTATTGACTCATTTTAAGAAAAATACTTTAAGATATAGTCAGAGTTTATTTTAGATAGCGTCCCCGCTTTGAACAAAGGTGAACTTCCTCTGCTCTGCCTGAGTCCTGAGAACGATGATTTAATGTGACCGCTGATAGTGAAACAAACAGGTTGGCGTGTGGCTTCGGCGCAGCGTGGATTGAACGGGCACACACAGGCAGGGTCGTGCGTTCCCCCCATCGCTAAATAAAGATCCACTTGATGGATAAACTCTGATAACATAAATCAGGATATCCCAAGAGGAGTGGCGAAGTGCACCATTGTTTTGGTTCAAGTGGGCAGCCATCCTGACAGACGGTGTATACTGGACATGGGAGAGGACAGGAGGTTCTCTCTATTGAGTTTTCCTTGATGGGTCAGGTCAGAGGCAGTTTTTCACATGTAGTTATGCAATCTTCTGACGACAGAACTGTCTTTTGTGTTCATTTGAAGGGATAGATGTTTTATAATCTTCATAAACAGGTATATGAATATGTAGAATGTGTAGGCACGGGGTAAGGTAAATGTTTGTGTTTGCAGGCCGCATCTCACTGACAAATGTCACTTGAGCAGACTTTGACGGCACAAATGTCGGAATACAGAGCAGTCTTTACATTTTTGGGTGTGATGATGATATTTAGATTTATACAGCCCTTTTCTAGTCTCACTCAAAGTGTGTATTTAACCATACATTATTGCCTCACTTTGTCATGCACTGTGTATAGAATAAACCTATTAGACAACATGGCACAAAAACCAAGAAAAGATCTTTTACACACCTGTCAAAAGCTTGTTTAGAAGTAAAAGGATTCACATTCACATCACTGATCTCACGGCACTTCACAATGCACCTGCTCCTAAGATGGCATGTACGTGTATATATATATGTCAGCGTGTATGTGGAAATATGTGTGTGTGTGTATGTACGCATGCATATATGTATGTATGTATGGGTGTATCTGTATGTACATATCTTTCTTTTTTTAATATGTAAATGTCTGTGTTATTGTGTCAATACTTACTTAGGCTGTTGTGTATTACACACAACGGAGAGATGCCAAACTGCGTTTCATTGTTCTTGTAACAGTGACCATAAAGAGCTATTCTATTCTATTCTATTCTATTCTATTCTATTCTATTCTATTTTTACACCCAAATTTGAGAAATTAATCGAGCATAACATTCGCACAATAAAACAGATTTTTCTGTTCCGGAATGTAAGTAAATATATGTATTTTTGGCAACTTAATAAAAAATGATTAAAGAGTTTGTCCACACTGGTGGATTAAACACTACAGAAACATTGAAAAGGATTTTTTTATTTGTGTTTTTGTCTGTGATGTTTGTAAAATGACACTTGGGAGTTTTACAAAGTTTGTCTTCTCACCACAGAGAAGAGAATTTCCTAAATGTTGAACTATTCCTCCATAGAAGAAAAGTAGGATTTTTGTGTGCTGCTATACAATATCACCTACATGCATCTGCTGTTGGTTCATTCCATGTGTGGCTCATTTGGCCAGTCTTAAACATGATAAATTGACTATTTCAACATGCTCCAGATCTCTGAGCAATGTTTCCAGCGTGTTGAATCCATGCCATGAAGAACTAAGGCAGTTCTGAGAAGTGGGTCAAAGCGACCGACAGAAACTACAGTGGTGCCTTGGAGGTGGTGCAAGTGGAGCTTTACTGCCATCGCCTGCATTTTTACAGCATTCAGAAAGAATGACAACAATAAAGGAAAACAAAGTGAAGCTTGCTTAAGGGTCTCTCTTTAATCCTTTTTAGACTCTAGTTCCTGAGGACTGAGAGCAGGAAATGTAATAAAAAGTCACCTGATGACAGATTCAAGGATGATCTGACACTCGAGAGTTGACCATTTTCTGCGGAAATTCGTGAGATTCTCAAGATGTTCTGTTGAACAGTCAAATCCAGAGTACACACTATAAATTGACATGGCTATTGTAATGTATTGTCTGTGTTAATTCAGTTGTTTCCTGCGTTTAAAGGCTGCTCTTTTCACGAGTGCATTAGCACGTGTCAAGGAGAAAGTCAGCATCTACAACAGCAGGAAAAGAAAACAGTACTTCATGGTTAAGGCTGTACCAAACTCTGTTCCTGAAAGTTCATTTAAAGCTTTCTGGAAGCTAAATAATATCTACTGAAACTATTTGGTTTTGTGTTAAATATGTTGTTAAAACTTTTGCAGTGTGAGCAGAAACAAATCAAGCTTTATTTCTTTTTACAGACTGACCCAAATGTCAATCTCAAATATCGTCACATTCAAGAGTGTGAATTGTTAGCAGGTCCCTCGTGTCAAGTGGATCAGACCAGTGCTTCAGTAAGCAGTGATATCAGTCCAGACTGAGTTATGAGCACTCATTTAGAGAGGAAAAAACAAACACTGGAATGAATTGTCTAGACTAAACCAAACCCAGTGCCCGGAGCTGAGCCAAAACAAATGCCATTCTTGACAACAACACAATCTTAAGGGTTTTTTTTCCTTCTTTTGCTTCTTTTTTAATAGAAAGCAAACAGAGTGCTGCTTGGAAACAAAAAGAAAAGCTTCTAACTTTGAAAAGTGCATGACAGTGTGAACAAAGACAGGGTACAGCTTGCTTCCAAAAACAAACAGCAAATACAGCCAGATGGATTTTCCATTGCAGAGCTGTGTTAATGAGAGGAAGCAGAGGAGTGCTTCCCAGGGATTGCATTGTGAACCCGTGCACCACTCCACCTTAACTGCTTGATCGAGGGAAACCTCCTAGAGTTTGGCCCTCATTCCTACCTGCCCTTCTCAGTCAGAGATGGTAATCCCCACATGGGATCACTTGAAAACAGCCGTCCAGCATCCGCTTTCAGCCTGCTATATAAGAGGATGTCTGATAATGCTCTTAGGTATATGTATGACTCAAAAGCTGAACTGCCAAACTTAACAGTTAGTTGATGCCAACTCCACTTAATGTTCTTCCTGTTCTGGCCTACAAATTCGTGGAACATATTTAAAAAAAAAATGCACAGTGCAGTCCAAGGTCAGAAATATCCGAGAGCTATTGTGGGTAAACATCTTGAAGAAATATTTAGATATGTTTGAAATCTTTTTTTAACACATGTATGAGTCTTTCTTGCATTCGCAGTCTTGGAACTGATCATACAAAGTCATAAATCAAACACTGGTCATTAGGTTGATGGTGGTACACCTCTCTCCAGCTGGTCATCATGGAAACCAATAAAAGTGGGGCAAAGAAGATAAACAGCCCACTGTTTATCTTCCATCTGCAATGGAGTCTGTTGTCTATCCCAGCTCTTATGAACAGAGAGGCGGGGTACACCCTGGAGAAGTTTGCTAGTGTGTCAGAGGGATAACGCATAGAGACAGACAACCATTTATGCTCACATTTACACTTACAGCAAATTTAGAATCACCAGTTAAACTCACATTCATGTCTTTGAAATGTGGGAGGAAGCTAGAGTGTCTGCAGGACTCTCTCCTAAAGACCAATAGCAGGAAGAAAAAAGGACCGCATCCAAAACTTGTTCATACATTGACTCTGTTTTTATAGAAAGGTGAAAAACCAGTGAAATCCTAACCCTAACAGGTTACCATTAAGGAGAAAGACGTGTGTTCAGAGTTTGTTTTCACATTTGTCAGCTGATGGGGAACATTTCTCTAGACTCACCTTAAATCAGGATTTCTTTGTTTTTTGACATAGCTGCTTTGAAATCCAGTCATGATGCTTCTTTAAGTATTCTTATGTTTGGAAATTCTTTGTGCAAAAGTAAAAAAGTATCTCTGGCTCTCTTCCACAGTTTGTCTTTCTTCCCGTTTCCCTCCTCTCATCCTCAACTGGTCGCAGCAGGTCGTAACCAGGGCCTGGTTATGCTGGAGGTTTCTTCCTGTTAAAAAGGAGTTTTTCCTTCCCATTGTCGCTAAGTGCTTGCTCATAGGAGGTCATCTGATTGTTGGGCTTTTCTCTGTATTATAGTAGAGTCTTTACCATATGAAGTGTCTTGGGGTGACTGTTTTTGTGTTTTTCCGAACACAAAAACAGTGCTATAGAAATTGAATTGAATTGAATTTGTTTGACCTGAAAAATGTCTAGTAAACCTTAAACAGTTAATACAATACTTTAGATAAACCACCTGAATTAAAGCTGAAAGTCTAATCACAGTACCATAGTAGCTGTGGTAGGAAAGGAACGCTACAAAAAACGGTCACACTTCCAGGCACAACTGTAGTCTATGTTTTTAAAAATTACAGTGCTTAACAATTTCATCAGACCATCACCACAGCTGCCCTAAATTAAATATCCATTTTAGTGGAGCAGTTTTATAAACAGCTACAATGTGTCCCAGGATGGTGACTCGGATCTTTATCAGTGTCATGTAACGTGGGGTTTCTGCTGAAGTTTGCGTTTTTGTCGTTAATTTTGGATTCCTGTATTTATGATGTTTTGAGATTTGTATTCTGTTCATGTACTAGTTATTTCCTCGTTAGTTTCTTTTTTTTAAGGTTTGCTATTGTCTGCAGTCTTGTCTCTGTTTGGAGTTAGAGTTACAGTTTACATTCAGTTCCTTGAGTTTCAGTTTATCCTGCCTCCTCTGTGTCCCCGTGTCTTCTTGTTTAGTCTCTGGCTCTGTGTTGTGTTACTTCCTGTTTTATTTTGGTAGTCTTCTGTCCCTTATGTCTTGCCTTTAGGGGTTTTTTCCCGTTATCCCCTTATCCCTTGCTGTGTGTTTACCCACCTGTTACTCATTCCCCTAATTAGCCCTTTGTGTGTATATATAGCCTTAGCCCTCCCTTTGTCCTTGTAATGGCATACTGTTGTCTTAACTGTTTACTCTTTGTAATTCCTCATTCCTAGTGTTTTTTAATAGAGCTCTAGTGTTTAGTTGAACACTGTTTTACCACCCATCTACTTATACCAGCCTGAATAAATGGCCTATTATTTATTTATTAGCGCTCCTTCTCTCTCCATCTCTCCATTTGTGTCCTCACTTCATCACACTCCAACATGACTGTCAGAGTCTGCAGTCTGGGGCAGTAGTTTAGGCTTTATAATTTATAGGACTACTTAATGTGCTGTTACTATTTTCTATATTATCGTTTTAGAGCTATGGGGTTTTATAATAAAACCACTGTTTTAAGACTTAGACATCACACTGTTTTTTTTGTTTTTTTTTTTAACTATACTATACAGTTCAGAAAACAGAAAAGGTAAATGTTCACAATCACTACTCTATAGTCTAATAAAGTCACACTGCACACATTCAGGAGCCACTTTATTACTTACATCTGTCAAGACAAGCTGCTGATGTTCAAACTGAGCATCAGGAAGAAAGGTGAGTGAAAGTGGCATGGTTGTTGGTCTGAGTGCTGATTCTACTGGGATTTTCCCACATAATGAGGCAATGGTACAAAAAACCCAAACATCTCATGAGCCAGAGTTGTCTGGTTGAAAATACCTTTTTGAAAATGCACAACAGGTCAACACAGTAAGAAATATCTTTAATACTGAACAATACATGGAAACCATAGCAGTGAGTATAAAAAAATGATTTAAGATCTGCATTAAGAGTAGTGACTGTGAGGTTAGTGGCAAAGTGGAGAGGATTCTTACTTTTTATCTTAAAACATGTCTGTGAATACGAGGTTTGAATACAAGGTTATTAGTGAATTATTTCTAATAATTTTTAATGATCAGAAATTGAAATGAATCAGTGAGAAGCAGCAAGTTTATATGTGAATGTAAATTTACCGAAAGCACTTAAAATAAACTTGCTGGATCAAGTCCTGTGACCGCCCTTTACTACACTGACCTTACTGCGGTAAGGGGACATGGAGATGGCCAAACATCTGCAGTTCCGTGCTTTTCAAATAAATATATCTCAACATATCCCACCACCTGCTGTGAAATCCCACAAGCTCACGGCAAACCTCCAGAGGTATTTCAAAGCAAACGGCCACTCATTGAGAATTCAAATACAGATCCTCTGAGAGGTCGGCATGTAGAATGACCCCTGCTGGGGCTGGCCAACTTTGTCATGGTAAGTCCACGAGCAGCTCAGACATGAAAAAGCTCAGCGGCAGCGGCAGAAGGGAAGTTCCCTCCTAGTGCATAACGTAAACTTGGCTCCAATAAAAGCATCCGTTGGCACCTCAGCGGACAACAGGAAATCTTTGTTTAGTAAAAAACATCCCGTTGTTGGCCCCGGGTTGGATGACCCTTCTTGTTGCAAGACAGTGTAGTCGTTGTTCTTGAGCTCCATATTTAAAGCTCTGTTTACTGAACAAAGCAGCCTTACTCTTAAGATAAACAACAAAGACTCTATGTGTAGGTGGGTGTATATGCGTTGGCTACATAGATTGTGTGTCGGTCCAATGCCTATTTGTCACAGTACCACTTGGTATGTATTGTTTAACATAGCACTAGACAGCATGTCTGACCCTCCCGTGTTCAGGGGTCACAGCACCTAAAGTTAGAAGCTGGCAGAGTAATTGAATGAGAGCATATCCATTCTAACAGTTACTCAGTTTCTATTGGATTTCTCAGGCTTTTTAAAGTCTAATTTAGTGCTCTGTTCTGATAAATGTTTATATTGATTTTATTTGAAAAGGGATCTTAAAGTTAATTTACATTCCTTTAACATTAACCTTTAATACATTTCTTTACAAATAAAATTTTAGCCATTAGAGAAAAAAAATTGTTCCCAAAGACATATAAGTTAATATAAATAATTTTGTTTTTGTCAGTGTAGAACGATACAACAGCAAGGAATGAAGTAGCTTTTAAAGAAGACACGAAAATAATCATAATAAAAAGATATTTTTAAAAACTGTGTTTTATACAAACACGAGGACCATGCCTAATTTTTTCTTGATGTTTATGTCGTTAAGTACACCAGCTCTGATAAATGATGATATTTTATTAAACCAATCCAAGCTAACTTCAGTCATTTCTTCCTCCAAATCATCAATGTGTCTTTTAGATCCCATTCCTGCTGCTCAGTAAAGTTCCACCATTAATTAATGCTTCAATTGTAAATATGATTAACGTATCTTTATTAACAGGCCACGTACCACAGGTTTTTAAAGTGCCAGTAAATAACACATTAATAAAAAACCCTTAATTGATTTGGCTTTCTTAGCTAATTATATACTGATTTCTAACCTGCATTTTATTTAAAAAAAATCTCATAGTGTAGTTGTCAAACAGTTAACTGATCACTTGCAGAGGAATGATTTGGTTTGAAGAGTTTCAGTCAGGATTTAGAGTGCAGCATAGCAGAGAAGCAGCATTAGTGAAGGTTACAAATCTTCTTATAACCTCTGGAAGTGGACTCATCTCTGTGCTTGTACTGGTACACTTCAGTGAAGCGTTTGAGACCACTGATCAAAGGGAGTTACTACAGAGATAAGGACGTACATGTGGCGGGGCGTGGTATGCGGTGCCGCTGCAGGGGCGAGGGACGCATCTGCACGGCATCGGCAATCACACCTGGCCAGCATAAAAATTTCTTCCTGACTGTCATTGTTGTTGTTGTTGTTGTTGTTGTTGGTGTGTATGTCGGGCTGTGAGCTGAAAAGTTGCAGCCAGAGTTTGTCAGCAACCATTAGAAAAGTGTGGAAATAAAGAAAGATGCCAAAAAGCATTAAACTGTGGACCGGTCTGCCGTGTGATCTTTATAATACATTAGGTATTAAAGGAATTTCACTGCAGTGGGTTGAATCATATCTATCTGACATAGACATTTGTTCGTGTAAATGGGGACTACTTCTCACACACAGTCATGGAGTTCCACAGGGTTCTGTGCTGGGACCAACACTATTTGCTTTAAACATGCTTCCCTTGGGAAGAGGATAGCAACTTTCATTTGCATAATATTGCTAAAATTAGAAACATCCTGCCTCAGCGTGATGCTGGAAAGCTGGTTCACACATTTATTACTTCTGGGCGTGACTTCTCTGCTTCCTTAATACCAGATCACTCTAACAGTTCCCTGAAAAGTCTTCAGTTAATCCAGAATTGGAGCTATAAAAAGAAACCATGTGTTTCCCATGTTAGCTTCTTCTCATTGGGTCTCTGTTAAATTCATAGTTGAATTTGAAACCTTTCCCCACACTCTCAGGCTCTGAAAGGTCACACAACACCGTATTTTCCTAACAGAGCACCTTGTTCTCAGACTGGTGGCTTACATGTGGTTCCCAGATTTGATAAAAGTGTAGTCAGAAGTCGAGCATTATTAGGCCGTCTGTGGGACCGGTTTGGATTCAGAAAATTCACCCTCACTACTTTTGAAACTTTTGTTTTTGATTAAACCTATAGTTAGTGCTGGATCAGGTGATTCTGAACCATCCCTTAGTTACACAGCAATAGGCTTAGGCTGCTGTGGGGTTTCCCATGATGCAGTAAGCGTTCCTTCTTCACTCTTTTTTTGCACTCTCTGTATGTTTAGACAGCACTGCTGCATTTCATACATAGTAATTACTAAACACTGTCTCTCCTGCGCCAACCAAATGCTGCAGATTTGCTGCCCCTCGCTGAGCCTGGTTGTGACAGAGGTTTCTTCCTGTTAAAATTGGGTTTTTCCTTCCCATTGTCGCCAAGGGGTTGGGGTAGGGGTTTGTGTGATTGCTATAAAAATAAAACTGAACTCAACTGAAGCATGTCAGCATGTAGAACACTTTCCATTTTTTACCTGAAATGCAAAACAGAATTTGAACCCACAATGACAGAGCTGCTGAATCACTTTACTCAACCCAGTCAATGGGCTTTTATTATGTTTCCAGCAATAGATCCATTTCATTCACAGTGACATGACATATTTCCAATAAAGTTAATATGCAGTACTAAGAAAACATTGCAAAAGTAAAATGTAAATGTAGGAGGTTTAAAAAAAAAAAAAAAAAAAAAAAATAAAACAATTTTTTTTTTTTTATTTAATTAAAATTA